>SRMA01025181.1:0-173271 GCA_007224835.1 Danionella cerebrum | reverse complement strand
GCTAACATCATCAGTGAAATACAGGCAAAGCCACAACAATCTACACAGGAGCTGAATTTAGAGGATTATAGATATAGATACACACAAAAAACACTGCATCTACAATCAAAGCCCATTCTAAAACAAAAGTAGGTAAAATGGAGCGAGCCAGTGTTCGGAAAAACACATCTTTTTTTTTCAAAAAGTTGGACACTAGTTCTGCTCAAAACTTGGTGGAAAGAAGATCTACCCACAAGAATAAATGCGGAACCAATAGCTGAAAAAAATCCTGTGCAAGCCTTTCCATCATGTTTAAAAATGATGCATTAATAACAGACAAAACAACACAGCATTGGTAAACAGGAAACTCCATTAACCAATAGTGTTTGAAGCTAAACAGATTTTTTTTTGTTGAGTTTGAGAAAGGTGTCGATGCTAAGCAAGTGAGAAGCCATGTCCACTTCTGCAACCTGTGTGAAGGATTTAACAGCCAAACAACATTGTATTTAATGTTAAACTATATATATCCACATAATTGGACATTTATAAACCATACAAAGTAAAACTAATCTTTTATTGACCCCTTTAAAAGCATCAAAGCACCATTAGTGGTATACTTTCATTTAAAAGCTCAATATTTCAGTGAGTTATCTTTTTTTAAGCTGTATTTAACAAAAGAATATTCCTTTTTTTTCTACTTGCATGCACAATTAATTCCCTCTGCATGGCGTCTTGAATTGTATTTTCTTGGACTCTTTGCACGTCATTGAGCTTTGCTATAATCTTGCTTGCTCGTGCCGTTTATTATAAAAGAAGTTTGGCTGAGGCTTACAGTAGGATGTATTAATATCTTGACTGTGGCTGACTGTATATACTGTGTTTTCTGCAGACTGGTTCATATAATCTCAGAACTGATGGCATGAACACCTTTAAGGACCCAAAACCTACACGTTACTCTTATCTGGTGGGTCATGAAAACCCCTACTTCATACAAGGGGATGAGAAGAGATGAGGAGTGGAATTGAGAAGGAAGAGGACAAGAACGGGTGAATCAGCAAGATCATGGAGACACGGAACGGCCTCGGATGAAACGCTTTCAGGGAAGAATACACATACAACTGACTGTGATTGCCATTGAGAATTATGTTTTTTTTATCATGAGAAATGCATCAGATATTTCGCCATGTATTATAAGCAACACTGCCAGGAAGATATAAATGTGATCTATTTCTATTCATTCTGTAACTGGTATGGAACGCCAATGGTCCGTTTAAAAAATGTGAACTCATCCACATAAATTACAAAGCTTTTGGAATAAAATTTAGGTTATTTGATATAGGTATTATCAGGAATACAAACATTTGACTTTTTTTTTTTTTGTCAAGGAAACAGACAAAAAGTGACAACTCAAGCAATTTCACTTAAGAACTAACGAATCTCTGACTGGTTGGTTGAGTCATGGGTTTGGGCCAATGCTAGGCATCAATTTAAATACATAGGGGCATGCTGCAGCCTATTTAGCTGGCACTAGACAGGTTGCCAGCTCGTTGCAGGTCCACACACTCTCATATAATATAATGTTGGTGATTGCTAATACGATATCTGATAAACCCAGGATGAAATGTTTCCTGTAAGTGCATTGATTGGGTTTTTTTACGTTTTTTAAAATGATTTGAAGGTTAGAGCTCATGTTTGAACCAAAACACTTAATCGTGAGTTTTGGAAATGAGAAGGATGTTATTCAAATTTGGTAGTGAAGTTTTCAGAGGATATAATTGCACTTAAAAGAACTCTTTTAACAACTAGGGGTGTAAAAATATACACTGTACACAATATGATACATATCATGATGTCCAGGATACGATAGACATCACAATATTTTACTTTATTTTTGAAACTACTTATATAACAATCAATGAAAGTTTTGAGACTAAAAGAAGGTGAGGGTGTCGTTTTAATTCTATTAAAAGCATTTATCATTATCCCTCCACTAGGGGGCAGCACTTAAGTTTGCATTGTTAAGGTAATTCAGAGAGCTTGTTTTATCACGTTTCTCAATTGAAATGATTATAAACAATAATTACTTCCTGTTAAGTATTAAATAAAAGAAAAAAGACATACAGATGTTGCAGAATTGACTAGAATCACCATGACTCGAAGAACCAAATACACTTTAGTTCATAGATGTATCTCAGTAGCTCCACCATGCGTACTATGACAATTTTATATTTTGATATAATGTCCTACGATGTATTGTTACACCCCTACTAATGATGTTTATCAAAAGGCTTCCAGTACGTCGTTACAAAGTTCTGTTCTGACTTTTCCAAAGAATTTCATGCCAGCTGAACCTGGTCTCTGTGCCTTTCCAAGATGTGCTCTTTTCAAGAACTATGCAGTAAACAAAGAGTTCATTTGCGAGTGCGCTCTGTCTATGTGCCAATAATCATATTTATTGAAATCAGGTATTTATTCAGCTATTACATAGAGTGGCCAATAGATCTTTATAGATTATTTATGCCATTATGATGTTTTCTATCTGTACAGGCTTTTGTAAAAATAAATGCTCTTTGGACGGTCACTCATCTTGCCATGTTTTGAAAATAAAGACGTATATAAATGTCCCACTGTTCTGTGAGTGTGGTCATTGTATGTTTACTTCTGTGTTTGTGATCTTGGATTGGTGAAAGTCTACTTACGTGGTTCAAATATTACATTCATGTTTACAGATTTGAAAAGATTTTGTTGACATTTTAAATGTATATATTTAAATTTCTCCCGCTTCTCTCACCCAAGCCTTGTATTCCTTCCCCTATGCAAAACCCTTGGCCTAGAGGAAGGGCTAAGAATGTACATATATGAATTGGGACACCCCTACAAAGCCGGATCAACACACTATAATTCATTAGGTCATGGTCTGTTGTGTAAGATTTTTTGGTTCACTTGGATGTCCCTCAGAGCAGATGTCCAAAACACCCTTTGCCAATCATAAAAATATCAAATATCATCAAATTATGCTCAAAACAACCACCTAGTTTTACTATGTATTCATATGCATTTATTCCGAGTGTGAATGTTGACGGATGGTAAACAGATGTGCATGACTTCTCCAGCAGCCATAATGGATCTACTCTCAACCATATAATTTATATAGAGGATGCCGGCAAACATTTTTCTAAATGTTAAATATTGTCTGGTTTCAAATGGCTCTGTTTCATAGCAAGATTCAAATGATTACTACAAGCAAATCCCACCCAATGGCCTAATTCCAATTTCCAACTTCAACCCATATTTAGGCAGAAGAAAAATCAATCTCTGTTCAGATCAGTCCTGACACAGTCTCTTTAAAGCTGGTCTGGAGATACACAATGTTGAACTAACAGCTGTGCAGGCTTCTGTATAAGAAATGATGGTATATGTCTATGACAATGCTAAAATAATCCAGTAATCCAAGAAAATCCTGTAAGAGTGTGCTGCAGCCATTTTGCTTTCAACGCAACGGAAGCGGCATGTTGCTATGAATAAACCAAACTGCAATACCTGCAACACCTGCCAGCCAATCAGAATTCAGAAAGTAATATGCAGCCGGAACCACTGTTGACCACAGTATGAAATACACGTATTCAAAAAAAAATGTATATTCTACCTAAAGATGGCAGTAGATATCTTCTGGACAGACAACATCCGAGGATCAACCTGGTGAGCACTGAAACTTTCAGTACACGTGGAAAGATACCAACCTACCTCTATCCACATAAATACCCATCTCCCCATCCATCTACGTCATCGTCTGTCTGTCTGTCACCATCTATCAAACCACATAAATACCCATCTCTATGTTGTCTATGTATCTGCCTGTCTACCTACCCATCTCTAACAATGTTGTCTTAGACAGTGGTTCTTTTTCTTTTTTTTTTTTTTTTACAAAACCTTAATTATTACCTCCCAAAAAAAAGTTTTGAATTTCTAGTTGTACAGTGGGATTTATGTTTATAAACATACATACAGATATAAGAAATATACCTAATCCAGTTAGGTAATCAAACAAATCGGAATATTTTAAATTGCGTTTTTTTTCTTCAATGTTTTAAATATTTACTAATAGAATGCATCATAAAAATGTCATTACAGCACCTTTTCTTTTTCTTTCTTACAAAGATATTTCATCTAGAAACAGAGATATGGCATTTCAAAGTTGAGGTCAAATTAATATACTGGGCCCGCCCCTAGACTCTCATTGGTCAAAGTTCTGATGTAAGAATCTCTACTTCTGGACCTGATTTCAAACTGAGAACAACGTCCCTCTTCTAATCAGGATCTCCTCTTTCAACTGGAGAAGTTTTAAGTCATTTCAAGGAGGTTCAAAATTTGATGCCGAAAAAAACACCAAGAAGTTAGTATGTCGTTTTTCGCAAATTTTGAAAAAAAAAATAAATTTTCTTTAAATTCAAACCAGTGAAAAAGCATGTGCAGACTATAAGATTGGCGTAGGTTTTACAAAGATATTTCATCTAGAAACAGAGATATGACGTTTCAAAGTTGAGGTCAAATTAATATACTAGGCCCGCCCCTAGACTCCCATTGGTCAAAGTTCTGATGTAAGAATCTCTACTTCTGGACCCTGATTTCAAACTGAGAACAACGTCCTCTTCCAATCGGGATCTCCTCATATTCAGGAAGTTTCGTGAGCTGGGAGGAGTTCAGAATTGTTGCCGAAAAAAAACACCAAGAAGTTCAGTATGTCGTTTTTTCGCGCATTTTTAGAAAAATTAATTTTCTTTACAAATTTCATGAGTGAAAAAGCATGTACAGACTACCAGCAATGGTGCCGGTTTTACAAGATATTTACCATCTAGAAACAGAATCATAGCATTTCAAGATTGCGAGGTCAATTAATATGCACGTTTTCCCTAGACTCTGGTAGATTCGAGTTCGATGCCAGAATCTACTTCTGGACCTGATTTCAAACTGAGGAACACGCTTTTGTCCCTCTTTACAAATCAGGATCCTCCTCTTTCTTCAGGAAGAGTTTTAAGTAGACAAGGTTTCCAAAAAAATTTGGCAGAAAAAAAGAACACCAAGAGGTTAGTATATACGTTTTTCTCAAATTTTGAAAAAAAATAAATTTTCTTTAAATTCAAACGAGTGAAAAAACATGTGCAGACTATGACAATGGTGTAGGTTTTACAAAGATATTTCATCTAGAAACAGAGATATGACATTTCAAAGTTGAGGTCAAATTAATATACTGGGCCCGCCCCTAGACTCTCATTGGTCAAAGTTCTGATGCAAGAATCTCTACTTCTGGATCTGATTTCAAACTGAGAACAACGTCCCTCTTCTAATCAGGATCTCCTCTTTCAGCTGGAGAAGTTTTAAGTAATTTCAAGGAGGTTCAAAATTTGACGCCGAAAAAAACACCAAGAGGTTAGTATGTCATTTTTCGCAATATTGGAAAAAATTTTTTTCTTTAAATTCAAACGAGTTAAAAAGCATGTGCAGACTATGACAATGGTGTAGGTTTTACAAAGATATTTCATCTAGAAACAGAGATATGGCGTTTCAAAGTTGAGGTCAAATTAATATACTGGGCCCGCCCCTAGACTCTCATTGGTCAAAGTTCTGATGCAAGAATCTCTACTTCTGGACCTGATTTCAAACTGAGAACAACGTCCCTCTTCTAATCAGGATCTCCTCTTTCAACTGGAGAAGTTTTAAGTAATTTCAAGGAGGTTCAAAATTTGACGCCGAAAAAAACACCAAGAGGTTAGTATGTCGTTTTTCGCAAATTTTGAAAAAAAATTAATTTTCTTTAAATTCAAACCAGTGAAAAAGCATGTGCAGACTATGACAATGGTGTAGGTTTTACAAAGATATTTCATCTAGAAACAGAGATATGGCATTTCAAAGTTGAGGTCAAATTAATATACTGGGCCCGCCCCTAGACTCTCATTGGTCAAAGTTCTGATGCAAGAATCTCTACTTCTGGACCTGATTTCAAACTGAGAACAACGTCCCTCTTCTAATCAGGATCTCCTCTTTCAACTGGAGAAGTTTTAAGTAATTTCAAGGAGGTTAAGTAATTTCAAGGAGGTTCAAATTTTGACCTCAAAAAAAAACACCAAGAGGTTAGTATGTCGTTTTTCGCAAATTTTGAAAAAAAAAAAATGAATTTTCTTTAAATTCAAACCAGTGAAAAAGCATGTGCAGACTATGACATTGATGTAGGTTTTACAAAGATATTTCATCTAGAAACAGAGATATGACGTTTCAAAGATGAGGTCAAATTAATATACTGGGCCCGCCCCTAGACTCTCATTGGTCAAAGTTCTGATGCAAGAATCTCTACTTCTGGACCTGATTTCAAACTGAGAACAATGTCCCTCTTCTAATCAGGATCTCCTCTTTCAATTGGAGAAGTTTTAAGTCATTTCAAGGATGTTCAAAATTTGACCCCGAAAAAAACACCAAGAGGTTAGTATGTCGTTTTTCGCAAATTTTGAAAAAAAATTAATTTTCTTTAAATTCAAACAAGTGAAAAAGCATGTGCAGACTATGACATTGGTGTAGATTTTACAAAGATATTTCATGTAGAAACAGAGTAACAGAGCAGACATTCATCAACAGTAATCTTTATCTTTTATGCAAACACAAACACTTCACATGATAAAAAAACCTTATAACTCCACAAAAAGCATTTTAATGTAAAGACAAAGTATCAATAGGTTAGATAATGTCCCTTTTAAGTGCATTGTTGATTGCTATTTGCATTACCGATAAATATTTTTCAACAAACCATTTATACAAATCAATCTTTTTTGAAGTTTCACGTAATGGAGCAAACTCAACAAAATGAAGCAATCCTAGGAAAATAAAAGATTCCAAGATCAACAGTCATGATTGTAAAAACACAAAAATATATGGTGGCTGATTAAATAAATAAAAAAAATATGTATAAGCATAAATATATAAAAGCAAACTATGGATTTTGAGATTTGGCAGTAAATGGTAGCACTGCCCAGTCCATCTTTCAGGAACAATAGCAGACGAGACAATCCGATCCGGTGTGAAAGAAAGACAGCTTTGAATCTATATGAAAACTGCACAAATTTGCAAAAAAACTTTACCAGAGACAATATAGGTGCAGCAGTGCAAGTCACACACATCAGTCTAAATCTCACACAAACCTTGTAACACAAAGGGAAATAAAACTGCTGCTTGCGGTCATATTACCAAATAATGATTTTTACAGAGACATTGTCCACGGTGCAGTGTGACCCTTCCCTCTTTACAAGCATTATCACATTCACAAGTCATTGTAAATCATGTTTGCCATTGTAAGTGCCTTAGTTCAGATCATCGTAGATGCTGGGAGCTGAAGGAGCAGGAAGCTTTGTTCTCTTCCTCCGATTGGAAGAGAGGATTAGTGCATTCTGGGAGCTGCTAGCACTGGTACCGCTGCCGGAGAGTCTCTCTCTGTCTCTCTCCGGGACCTTGTCCCTCTCTGCTGCTCCTCCAGTCGAGGTAAGAGACAGTGTACTGGGCTTCTTCTTTTTGGGTTTCTTTGATTCCGAGTTGTTAGTGCCTGAGATTAAAACGGCGTTATGATTGAGTGGAACAAGTGACAATGTACTTTGTAAAAAAGTGTGGGCTCACTGGCTTTGGAAGATGCTGAGTCTGATGGAGAGATGTCAGAGGAAGCTTCCCACTGCAGACGAGACATGACGAGCTGTCCATCAGGAGCATCATAGCCATCGCTCTCTAGCAGGGTGTCTGGGTCAGGAAGGTTTGACCTGTCGAACAGGAAGCAGGAAATTACATCTTCGCTTTCTTTAGAAGAAATTGGTAATCACAGCCATTTCAACACAAAAACTTTAGTTTCCTGAATTTTGTAAAAATGAATAAATAAAAAGTTTATAAATTCTATAAATTTATTAAAAAAATGTTACATTTTAAAAACTGATATTTAATAAAATTAATATTTTACTAACCTATGCAACTTTACCAACTCATACAACTTGCGCAACTCACACAGTTTACCAATTCACAATTTTTAAACTTACGCAACTTGATGAACTTCTGCATCTTTATAAATTCACACAATTTTACCAATTCATTCAATTGCCACAATTGTACTAACTTAAGGCAATGCACTAATTTCTTAACGCATTTTACGAATTTACACAAATTTACCAACTTACACAATTTTACCAAAGAGTAAATATCTTTGGGCACACTACCCACCTCTGCTCCAGCCAGATTTACTTAAATAATCTTTGTTTCCAGTTTAGGAAATTCACATCTGTGTGAATGGAGGACTGGTAATAGATTGTGCGCAGTACTTTTGCTGATTTCGTCCTGTAGGTGTCAGTGTACAGAACAACAGCGTTTGACTATTTTGATTAGATAGACCCAACAAACAATACCAAGCTTGCTGATGACAAGGTAGAGTGAGACATAGGGGATAGAAGGAATTAGGAGGGGATGTTGAGCACAGGGCAGGGAGAAGGGGAGAAACTCACGCGGACGGCCCAAGGAGGAAGACCCTGACAGCCCTCCTCTGTTCGTCCGTGTGCTGGGGACAACGCTGGGACCTGCCAGGACACAATGTGGCATTACGCACTGCACCAGAGACAAGGACGCAGCCAGAGAGCCACAGAGCACCAGTAGCAGGGATGCTTGGGTTAGATATTAGCCTTTAGAGAAGAGGACCCACTGCTGACTGATGCTCAGAGAGTCTCCTGCTTTGTTACACAAGCAGTGCTTTTGATAAACAACCCACGAGTAACCAATTGGAAATTTATTTTGTAGATCCTGTATCCAACTGACTTTCTATAAAACCTTTAAAATATTGAAAGGCCAAATTTTGACACAGGAAGGGAGACCTAAAGTACACGCCAATTATTGTCTTTTATATGGAGCTGCCACATGTGTTCCGTAAAATCAGTCCCAACAGAACATGATCATTTCCATTGAAACTAATGAAAAAGATCATGTGACCACACATAACATGCACATCTCAGCTCACACACTCACAAATAACCCATCTTTATTTCAAAGCAACGATCAACATATTTCATCACCATTGACAAGAGCATAGTTTAAATATGCAGAAGAATACCTTGAGAGTAAAATCTAAATGTTGTGAGAAAAAAATGATGATTTTCTGCTGTTTAAACAGTATTTGTCTTTCCAAAGGTCACAAAGTAATGTGGGGCGTATTCCAGATTTTAATCTGCGACAATTTTTTCTAACTGCTCAAATGCATCCTTCATATTGGAAGCCTGTTTCTGCCACTGAAGATACAATAAAACAAGACTTTTGGAACAAGTGCTTTGTCATTTTATTACAATGGCGAGATTAAAAACTTTCAATCTAATGTATTTGAGTCAGACATCCACAAACGTCAAATCAAAGTCTGAATTAAGAGATATAAATTCCCAAATCTGGTATACAGTCACAATTCTGTGATATAACATCGCAATTCTGAAATATAGTCAAAATTCTGAAATTTATATTGCAATTCTGAGATATAACATCGCAATTCTGAAATATAGTCACAATTATGAAATATATATATCGCAATTCTGAGATATAAAGTCGCAATCGTGAGACATAAAGTTGCAATTCTGAGATATAACATCGCAATTCTGAAATATATAGTCACAATTCTGAGATATTAAGTCGCAATTCTGAGATATAAAGTCGCAATCGTGAGACATAAAGTTGCAATTCTGAGATATAACATCGCAATTCTGAAATATAGTGACAATTCTGAAATATATAGTCACAATTCTGAGATATTAAGTCGCAATTCTGAGATATAAAGTCGCAATCGTGAGACATAAAGTTGCAATTCTGAGATATAACATCGCAATTCTGAAATATAGTGACAATTCTGAAATATATAGTCACAATTCTGAGATATAAAGTCGCAATTCTGAGATATTAAGTCGCAATCGTGAGACATAAAGTTGCAATTCTGAGATATAACATCGCAATTCTGAGATATTAAGTCGCAATTCAAAAATATAGTCACAACTCTGAAATATAGTCACAATTCTGCGATGTAAGAGTGCAAATATCGAAATATAGTCACAATCTTCAGTGGCAAAAACAGGTCTTCATACTTTTTAGCACATTTGCTTCGGGAAAACTACATATAACAAAAGAAAACTGTAGACAATCTAGTAACTGACTGGATTTCACAAACTATAAAAGAAGTGTAACTGGGCAGAGTGTGTCTGCTTGTGTGGGGATGATGGCAGAAGTGTTAGTACCATCTTACCGTGTGCACATCTTCTTTGTGTGCTCCGATACTACCCCACATTGCTGAGGAAAAAGAGAGACGCGTTGATTGTTAAAAACAATAGCTAAGCTAATTTTCCAAGAATGATTTCTTTTATTTGAGACCAGGTTCAGCATGCATTGATGGATAAGAATACTTTACTGTAGTCAGTATGGATCGCAGCTCGTCGGGACCTAGAGTCTCATAACTGATGCCAGAGCTGTAGTTATACTGCATAAGAGAGAAAGAGAACATCGAATCTCGATGAAAAGCACCAAAACAGCAAACGTGAACTCATGAGTTTAGCTCACTTTGTACAGATCAGGGTTTACACTTCCGCTCAGCTCTCCTGCAGGGACACAATCACAGCAGATATTATTATTAACTATAAAACAGAAAGAAAAAAAACTGCATCACCGAACTAATCTCACCATTCTTGTGCTTTAGGGATTTGGATCTCCTCGGAGAGTTCGGATTCTTGGACAAGCAAAGATTCATCAATGTCAACCATGATTTACAATTATCGGCATGATGAAAGTTCAGAAGCATTCAGTACCTTTTCCGTCTTTCTCTTCTTGGCTGTGGAAACAGTAAAAACAATCTGTTATCAGTGGTTTCTGACGTCAAAGCTAAACATCTGTGATTAAGTTTGCTTACATTTCTTTTCTGAGCCATAGGACCAGTCGTTATCATTGATATCATCGTTGTCCTCCTGATCACTTTCTGATTTGCTGGTGTTGTTACTACTGGCTATTCTAGAGGAGGAGCAGACATGTCAATTAAAAAAAGAAAAACAAGGTACTTGAGCATCGGTGTACGACACCCTACAACTTTTTTTTTGAGACATGCATTGGTCTCTGTCCTCAAGTCTAACTTGAACTGTTAATTTTATTTTATTTTCAACAATAAAAGAGTTCATCTCCAGATTTTTTAGGGTCATTTTAGCAGTTCCTGTTTTAAAACCACAGTTACGTTGCAGCAGTTATGTAGAGGTCACGTCACGAGGTCTGTTAATAATATATGCATGACAAACAGCTGGGAACTGTCCAATTACAGAGCAGTGTCGTGAATGTGTTAAAACACCATAAATATGGACGAAAGTATTGTTTGCAGCAGTCACAGGGCTGCATTTTTCGATAGATGAGGGTTACCATGCTCATTTAGTCACGGCGTTTCAAAGCGTTTCTATTATCAAATTATTGTAGATGAGATGCACACAAAGTTCTACCTGAATGGATTCTATCTGTACCTAGTCTCAGAAAATGTCCCTTTCCTTCTGAGTATTCTGTTGCGGAATACCACAGAAATGACTCGCAAATGCGAAATATTGTTTTCAATCCTGCAAGACTGTGTGCAACAAATCTGTAAACACAACTAAGCTTGATAAAAGAATATTTTCATCAAGCGGGGTATTTCAACATGACATTGCATGAATCACAACATCAGCAGCTGTTTTACTATGCTCCAACTGTTAACAATGATCACCACAGATTGTTTTAACAAAGATGAGAGGCATCTGTTTAACGCTGTTTTCTGGTGGGGTGGTCACACTTTAGAAAAAAGTTTGGTTGACTTGAGAGGGATCGCAAGTGGCGATGCAAAGGTTCCCATCAGATTCCACTCCGACTGAAAGTTCAGCTGGGAGGAACTTTGACCAGTCATGCGTCCGTTAGCTTTTTTTTTTTTTTTAATAAGTCAATAGGAAGAAAATGTACTTTTTTTTAAGACGTCTCTGCTGCTTTGAAGTAGATTAGAGAGCATCCTGCTGTAATTTAGATGGGTTAAAAAGTGAATTTTTAATGATGCTTACAGTGCATCATTAATACAGCGCGTACAGTGAATTCCGCAAGGTTCAGGAGTAGTTTGACCGACTCATGAAGACCCAAACGATTTTAGACATTGACACTAAAAGAGAAGCATCATCAATTTCAATCCAACACAGCTCGCTGGTCAAGCCCCTTTTCACTCAGAAAATATTTTAAAAATAGGGTGTGAATGCCCCCTGCTGAATCTCAGTGAAAATTACAATGTCAGGAGAAAAAAATCTGGTAACTAAGAAGAATGAATACATGGTAACATAAAGTAAAATAGAGTTAATTCTTAATACCACTGATCTAAAAAAAAAGATTTTCCGATTTCATTGAACAAACCAAAAGAGCCTCACAATAAATCGTTGTAAAATCTAAAGAGCATTTCATGGAAACAAACCATTTTTAAAGTAAAATCGTCCTGGTTTAACATCACTGTTACAGTTGTTGACTTAAGGGGAAACCCACGTGCAAATGTTGCTTTAAAAAAACAAATGTTTATAGTATATTTTAGGACCAGCGGGTAAATCACTGGTTCTGTTCCTGTTATTGAATACATCCCCAGACCATCATGCAACAAGCAAGAAGAGTGAAACTAGCTCATATTGCATATTCATTTTTTAAAACTCCACTAATGATTGGAAACTTTTATAGAAACTTTCCAAAGGTATAACCGGATGCTGCGAGGGGATATCAGATAAGGAATTAAAGGCATACAGTACTGTGCAAAACATGCTGCAAAAAAAGGATGCTTTCAAAAATGATAATTTATTTTCGTAGATTAACAAAGTACAGCGAATGAAAAGAACAGAAATCGAAATTGAACACATTTGAATCACCATTAGTGCTGACCAAATCTCTGTTTGCAGAATGCACGAAATGCTTAACGAACCCTCCACAATGCTCCACTGCTGCCTGCAGATATTTGTGTACCGCACTACAATGAACTGCCTTCAGCTTCAGGCAAACAATTATCAATTTCAGTAACCGGTTCATACGTTTCTGTGCATTCGTCAGTTCCTTGACCTTGTTCCTACATCAGGTGTCTGGCGTTTGGGCTGAAACTCTTCTGTGAAGAACGCTTCTGGCCAGACTTCTCCAGAGAGTAGATGGATGTAACCGAGCCCAACAGCAAAGATCTTCTGTTTTCAACGGGGAGCACTTGATTCTCTGCATGTTTCTTTGGCCTACTGCTGGTTCCACTCTCCTGAATGTTGCTTGTTTCTTAGTGCTTCCTCAAAAAAGCTTGTACAGCATCTTGAAACCACTGTGAAGACTTTGTCAGGGAGAGACCTTGTTGATGCAGAATAACCATCTTGTGTCTTGTTCTCTATCTTCCCATTATAATCTTTCTCAACTTTCTAACAGAGTTTGACATTCCTTATCCCTCCTACACTGTACGCTGCATCAGTTCACAACTGGTTTTCATACTATATTTTAATATGATGACCATTAGCGGGCGGTATATTTGGTCATTTGAAGATGAACGCTATTTGCACTTTGTAAATGTATAAAAATATTTCTGAAAGCATTCTTTTTTTTACAGCATTTTTCACACTTACCTAAATCTTTTGCATGTTTGATTGCAACGATTAAATACCTATTTTAATTCAACAAAAACTGCATTGCTTAAAACAAATCCATGATTTTATAAACTCGAAGAACAAGTGATATTAGCACGAACCTGGAACAAATGCAAGAAACATACAATTGTCAATTCTCATTTATATGTGATACGATAGAAACGATTTACCCAATTTACTTTTTTTTTTTAATTCTTGTTTTGTTTTATTTGTGATATTTTAACTTTCTGATCCAGAGAAATATTGAAGTAAACTCTTATTATTCTTAAAATTTGCCTTAAAAAAATAGGCATGTAAAAACAAGATCAAAATTGGGTTAAATTTTCTAGAAGCAAAAGATTTTTTTTTTATATACACCAAATTGTTTTTATTATGGAATCTCTTTTTCAAACATTATTCCAGTGGACTTGACAAAACGAACTTTATTATAAAATAATCTTAAGACTAAACGTTTAGCAACCTGCGGTTAGCTATTCGGCTGCTGTTGCGGCCCATCCCGAGACACTTCTCCAGATGCGGAGCGAAGCGAGAGGCAGCAATGCTGCGGTTGCAGTTAGGACAAACGCACTCCTTATTCTTCCACTGGTTATACACCTGCCCGAAGATATCAACTCCAGGCTGGTCGACGATTTCTACATTAAAAAAAAGATAGTAAGATAAATTACAAAAGAAAACAAATTACTAGCCAGTAAAGTTCTACTCACCAAAATCCTTCATGCTCTCTTGATCCGTTTCATCCAGGAAGAAGTAACCCTGTTTAACCGCCCGGTGCACCTCGAAGCACAACCCTAAACAGGCATCTTCTACGAGGTCAGAGTACACTTCCTGAGCCAAGGCCTGCAGATGGAAACCAGCAACTGAAGGTTAAAGCGTTAAAGTATTCTGTTCAGGTCACTTTTATCGAATACTGCTCACTCGACATCACAGAATACAGGCATTTCCTCAGCCCCAGGCCTCAAGCTCTGTATAACAGAAAGGGTTTTTTAAAGGGATCATTTTATAATTAAAAACACAAATTTTAAAAATGTTGATTATCCAATATTCAAGGCTCAACACAAAAAATAGGCAAAAATTAATATAGTTTGTGCTGCTTTTTTTGTACTGTAGCCCCCTTTTTCGTTCTTAAAAATCGCAGCTCTGTGAAATAGGCAAATAATTGGAGCGTAATACTCAGAAAGTGGTAGTCTATTTGCTTTACATGTTCGATTTTAGAGTTATATAAAAACGTTTTTCTTGGAGATCACGTGATGTTTGTGCCAATTAGTTGACTGATTTTTTTAAGCGATTTTTGCGCCGACCAATAGGGACATTTCTTACTGAGGAGTCGCTTGACGCTTACGTTGTAACTAAACCAGCTTGTGTAGCAGATCCGAACTGATGAATGCATTTTATTTTCATAAAAGAAAGCAGTTCTTGGTAAAGTTTTACCTCTAGCTTGCTGTTATCCAGGCCTGACAGAGACATCTCCTCCATTTTCATTTGCAGCAGCTAGTGTTGAGGAACTCTCATTCTTGATTACAGGGAATTGATTGGAAAACGCTGAAAACACACAATAAATAAACAATTAATTTTAAATAGGTGTAAATATTCAAAAACATCAACGTTGCGTACAAATTAAGGTCGGAATTAGTTATTGCTCATACGGCGATGTTCAGTCTCTAGCGTATAGCAATCTGCGAAATAACATTAAAAAAGAAATCACACAAAAAATACTATTTCATATCTGCAGGCAATTAAGCTCATAAACTTTACAATAGCCCAATATTGTGGCGAAATGCTCATAACATTGATGCGCAGTTCGTTAAACATCAAATAAAAAATAAACATTCTGCTTTAAGCATAAAAATGCGCGATTATTGATAGAAAGCAAAAGTAAGCAATGTCGCAGGAATATATTTTTATATTTATTCACCCGTTATTTTATTACGAAAGTGCGGATTTGGTGGCGTTATTTCGGAAATGTAACGTTACAAATGTAACCGACGCCGCAGATCTGTTGGAATTGTCTCTACTTACCAAGACTGAACACGCCAGCTCTAGTGTCGTTCATTAACTTGCTGTTTTCATGCTTAACCACCATAAATAACGCGTTATCTAAAACTGGTCTAGTTGTATAACCCGCTCGAATACAGATGATGTTTGAGAATTAATCAACGCTGCCATTTTGGCTGCTGTTAGGCATCACTAGTCTATTACCGATTTTAGATGACGCATCGATTGAACTCGCTTGGAACTATTTAGTCTCGCATTCAGATTCAACAAAATATGCAGTCATTAACGTTTCTTATTAATACTACATCCTTTATCTTTATACATTACCGCTGTTTTATTCATTCATACATAGGTTTTACATGCAGAGAGGATAAGAAAGAAATGAATGCATCATATTTTCATAACGTCTATTTGATTAGTTTATAATACTTTGGGGTTTTTTTTTTTAGTTTACTACTAACAAAGACGATCATTTTAAGATTAAAGAAAATAACTTTAAAAAAATTTACAAAATTAGAATACCATGGTAAACTTCAACATTGTAGGCCACCTGTGAACCAATCTAGTCGTCACATCCGGTTGGATCGGTATGCATGCGGCTATATTGTTTCTATTGTTAGCTTTAGTTATTATTTTGTTCTGAAATATTTACAAAACACTAACCAAAACGTGTTAATAAAATAGAACAATAATTTGGTTCGTTTATGTTCATAAGTCTTCTTTTCAGATGAAAGCAAATGTAAGTTTCGGGGCTGCAATACAAACCAAAATTATTCACTCATTACAAAGGAGGGGAAAAAATTAACCCAAAGCTCTTTGTACAAATACCTTACAAACACACAAGCCAAAATCGCCAATCTTTACAAACTTGCAAAACATTTCTTCAACCTCAAAGACCTACAGCCTCCAAAACGAATAATGTAGGCCCTGATCATCATGAGCAGAGATTGATTACAACATCTAGACCCCCTTCCTCGAGGGAATTATTTGTAAAGCCTCCCAAATAATAATAAAAAAATGAACATACTGAATAAAATTAGTTTCGTTGTTAATTCTAGCCTGGAGAATGAGACTATACGTGAGCCTCAGAACGGTTCTTAAACAGAAAAACACAGAACATGTCAGTATCGACCTCTGAAATAAAGCCTTTACATTCGTTAAGCTGGTGCTTTATAGAGCTGAAGTGGTTGAACCAATTGACTTAAGGGGAGAGTTACAGAATTGAAAAAGGGCATTTGTGAGACCATCTTAAAAGTACACTGAACAGTGGGGTAATGAACATCCTTTCAATAATAAAAACATCTGTTAAATAAAAGCAGTTCTGAAAAGCTGGTTAGAAAAAGGCACTTGAATCAGTGTCAAATAACAGAAAACCATGTTTTTATGCCCAAACACAATGTCCACTGAGTAGTTTCTAAGCCTAATGTCGTTCACGAACTTGCTGTTTCCATTCGAAACGAAACACAACGCAAAGAACTGTTTAAGAGGTTTATTTGCTTAAATTGTAAATTGCAGGGATAACATCTTAAGCTATAGAAAAGGTCCAAATGTTTCAAATCTTTTGTACAAATGTATGTTTTTGCCATTTCTACAAACATCGAGTGGGGGTGAAAACGAAAGCATACCAAAGAAAAAAACATGACCTGGTTGACAAACGTAAGTTTTGGGGGGAGGGCTGTAACAGCCTTCTGCTAAGCCAGCTGCAAACACAAACCAAAATTATTCACTCATTACAAAGGAGAGGGAAAAAAATGAAGCTTTATGTACAAATACCATACAAACGCACCAGCCAACAATCGAAATCGTCAATCTGGAAATGTCCCCAGGTTTCTTTCAAAATAAAATATCTACAACCTCAAACGGCTTCAGCCTCTAAGAATGAAACGTGACACATGATGCAGGCCCCGATCATCATGAGCAGAGACTGATAACAGCATCTAGACCTCCTTCATCTCCCAATTTCAAAAGAAAAATGAATGTACAGTGGCCCTGGGTAAAAAAAGGCCAAAATAAAATTTGATTTCATTGCCAATTCTAGCCTGAAAAGAGAGACTATACCAGTCAGCCTCGGAACTGTTCTTATATACAGATAAACACTGAACACGACAGTACCCCCCTCTTAAATAAAGCCTTACATTCGTTGAGCTGGTGCTTTATAGAGATGTGAAGTGGTTGAAATGATTGGGAGAAGTACGGAATCGAAAAAGGGCGTTTGTGAGACTGGGAGCCCATCTTAAGTGCACTGAATTGTGGGGCATCGAACATCCATCCAATAAAAAAAAAGAAGCAAAAAACAACTGTTAAATAAAAGCAGTTCTTCCAAGAACCACATAAAAAACAGTGGTGAGAAAGAGGGACATGAATCAGCTTCAAACAATAAGAAAGCCATGTTAACTAGCAATTTTGGTGCCCAAAATACAACAAACACAGACTATTTTCTGAGATATAAACAAGTGTTCATGTAACATAAGTTGTTTGAAATCTTCTTACCGAACAGCAAACCTAAATCACACTCATCCTCTGAGACGACGTCACAAAAACAGCTACAGGCCACACGTTCACAACAGGACAAACCCAAGTGTCCATCTTCTCCTTGACCCAAACACGAGACCATGCAGCGACATTCAAAATGGCTTCATTGTTCCTGATATACCACATTTGTTTTGAACCGAGAAAAGCCGCCAAAACAGAAACGGAGGGAGCGGAGGAACCTTACTAGGGAGAGGTACAGGCCGAGAAATAGAAAAGGAGACATTCTAGAGTGCAGTTGTTTGGTCCCCTGTACCTCCAGCGAAAACGAAGACTCTTTGGCTCTCTTACAGAAGACAAGAGCACCTGTTTACTGACCGATCTTAAAAGGATAAAATAAATAAAACACAAACGCTTCATGATGTTTTCAGTGATCACAACACTCAAAAACATAAGGGGGGGGGGACAAATAAAAGCTGAGGTGCAGGGGAACAGAGAAGGACCAAGAGCTCCCTCCGGTGGTGGGAAGAGCGCAGTGCAGGGAAGGCTCCCTCTGATCATGGCTCAGTTCACAGGGTTTGTGGCAGTCTGCGGGCTCACGCCGGACTTGCACCGGGACCACCTCACTCTGAGTCTGAACCCGAGGAATCGTCAGAGCTGGAAGAACTGCTGCTGCTTTCAGACTTGTTTTCCTTGTCGTCCACATCGTCGTCGTTCTGAAAACGGTTTTCACGGTTATATTTTGTGACGGTTGTGCAAGGGATATACGTCAAGCTGTACGTCTTACATCATCGTCGTCATCATCATCATCATCATCATCATCATCGTCATCGCTGTCAGAGGATGAGTCATCGTCCGAGTCCTTATCGCCATCATCGTCGTCGTCGTCATCATCATCCTCGTCATCCTGTCAATAAGGAAACAATTATTGGTGCAACTAGTAAAGTCACGATAGCCAATAAAAGCACCAACTCACCGATACTTTGGCCTTCGGTTTCACTTTAGCGTTGGTGCCTCCTGGTTTTGCTGTGCTTCTACGTTTCTGAGGAAAACATTTTTGAAAATCAACTTTAGTTGAATTTATTGGCACAAAAAAAAAAAAAAATACAGGCCATTTTATTAGGTACACCTGTCCAACTGCTCATTGCCAATAACACAGCAGCAACTCTGACACACCACATGCTGACACGGTTCAAACTGACACCAAGAATGGGAAAGAAGGTCATTTAAGTGACTTGGCACAGTTGTTGGTGCAAGAAAGTCGGGTTTTCAGAAACTACTGCTACATCAGGATTAACATGCACAGAGTTTACAGAGAATGGTCCAAAAGAGAAAATATCCAGTGGGCTGTGGATCAGAGGAGAATGACCAGACTAGTTCGAACTTGTTACAATCGAGGTCTGCAGAAGAGCATCTTGGAACATGTTGAACCTTGAGGTGTATGGGCTACAGCGGCTACAGCGGCCTAGTATGATCAGTGTATGGATGTTAGGGTCAGAATTTGGCATCAACAACATGAAAGCATGGATGTATGCTGCCGGTTCAATGGTGGTGGTGTAATAGTGAGTATTTTTTGGCAGACTTTGGGACCGGTAGTACCAATTGATTGTGTCAGCACCACATTCTTCCGGTGGTATTGTTGCTGACCGCATCTTCTGAAGGCTACTTTCAGCAGGAGAATGCTCCATGTCATAAAGCTTGAATCATCACAGACTGGTTTTCTCGAACGTGACATTGAGCTGTAGTCAAATGACCAGAGTACCTTTGGGATGTAGAGTGACAATATGAAGCAAACACTTGGAGGAATATTTCCAGTACCTTGTTAAGTCTACGTCATATTCTAAAGGCAAAAGGCAGTTCACCCTGACACTTGCGAGGTGTACCTAATAAAGTGGCCGGTGTAAATACCAAACAAATGAAGCCCAGACTATTTTGGTCATTATTAAACATTGTAAATGGACTAGAGAGCACACGACTATATCGTCCGCTATTGTTTTGTTTGTGAATCCATGCGCCACCTAGTGGTAATAACGTTACATTACACACGGATAAATTTGCTACATTTAGACTCACCAAAGAATTGTACTCTTTATATGCAGCTCTTTCCTGCGATGATAAACTCTGTAAGGAAGAAATAATTGGAATTATCCTGGGGGTGATAAAAACAGTAATCCCGCTGATCGACTGAGAGGAACGTACCGCGAGCCACTGCTCGAGCAACACTTTGTACTGCCTCTGTTTCTCCTCCGCCAGTTTTTTGTAACGATCCTTGTCTTTCTGAGAGAGACTCTGCCAGCGGCCCCCGATTTCACCCATGCGCTCCTTCATGGGCAGATGATTCAACTCACCGTTCGACAGCATCTCCTGAGAAAACTTCTGATAACCGTTCCTGGGGAGGTATCAGTTAATAGTAAACAGGGTCAGAAATGCTTCTCTATACAAGTGCACAGCATTGAGAGAGCATGCACTGTAAATATGGCGCCACCTAGTGGTTTCCGGGTACAAGCAAGCTCTTTAACGATGGACAATTATGTAAAACTCCACTTTCTCTCTTTATGAGTCAACAACAAGATGAACTCACGAGGGTGGTTTCTTAGGTTCGCCATCAAACTTCATTTTCTTCCCCGGGGTTGCGACTGGTGCTGGAGATCGCATCTCACTCAGCTCTCTCTGGAAGAGAATATAACGATGTCAAAACTGACGCAAACAAACTTTTTGTTGTGCTTCTTAATCCGGGCTCACATCATATCTCTTCTGGTCCTCTGCAGCTTTCTTGATCCACATGATCTTCTCTTTCTTCTCCATGGTGACCCAGGTGGCCTCCATGGCTTTCTGAGCTTTACCGCGATCGTTCTGAGAAAAATAAATCAGTGACACCTGTTAGTCGGTATGCTTTAGTTTCATTCAATAAGTTCTCCACAGAAAACAAAATGAACAAAAGCGAGGCTCTGCTGGAAGTCAACCTGGTGTAGCTAAAAACCTGGAACTACTGCCAAGATTTTCAATCGTTGTTAAAAATTAGGCCAAAAACGAATGTTGAGTCAAAAAAACCTATGCTCCAATGGTCCTAATGGACCCAAAGTGTGCCAAGAAAACATCCCACTACCACCAGGAGCTTGAACCGTTGACACAAAGCAGGATGGATCCATGCCCTTTCTGTTGTTAGTGCTGAATTCTGACCCTAGCATGTCGCAGCAGAAATCGAGATGTTCAACGAGACGATTTTCTGATCCAATTTGGTGACACTTTTCGAATTGTAGCCTCAATGTCCTGTTCTTAGCTGAGAAGAGTGGCAGCCGCTGTGGTCTTCTGCTGCCATAGCCTAGACACCTCAAGTTTCAAGATATTGTGCTTTTAGAGATGCTCTTCGGGATTTCAAAAAGACCAGTTGTTTCTGAAATACTCGGACCAGCCCATCCGGCGCCAACCACCATGCCACGTTCAGTCACTGTTCAAGGTCTTCTTGACCTTGTCTACATGCCTAAAGTCATTGAGTTGCTGCCATTTGATTGGCTGATTAGAAAACAGTGTCAACGAGCAGTTGGACAGGTGTACCTAATAAAGTGGCCAGGGAGTGTAATGGTATATAGATAATAAACACTTTCCTGTTCTTAGTTTATTCTGGGTTTCCTCCCACAGTTTGTTCTTAAAATGGGTGACTTCCTGCATACTTTAATAATTCTATACCTTAAACCGTGCTAGATAGTCTCCAATGACGCTCTGTTGCCAGATATCCTGAGCAGTTTTGGGTCTTTCTGGAAGTTTCCCTTTGTCCTCTTTGCTCTGTTTCTCCGCCTCTGCTTTCAGAGCCGTCTCCAGTGTTTTGTACTTTGCCTAAAGGGGATTCAACAAACTGTGAACAAAACCAGTAAAATATCGATGCGACAGGGGGAAACTCAGAAGCGTACCTTCTTCTTATCGGTGAGCTCGTTCCACATGCGTGCGAGCAGTCTGGTTAGCTCCATGTCTGAAAGATCGGGTCGTTCCTGTCTAAGTTTTGGGCGCTTCTCCTCGGAGAAGATAAACATTGCAGACACCGGAGGCTTGGGCTTCTCTACGGTTGGCTGTTGTGCCATTAACAACCAAAAAAATACCATCAGAGTTCGAACTACAAGTTACTTTCTAGCGAAAAGAAAGTGAGAGGAGCGCCAACCTTAGCCTTGGAGTTTTTCTTTTTAGCCGCAGGGCTGCCCAGTCCGATCTTTTTGAAACTACCCATCTTCTGCTCCGAGAGTATTCTCTGCTGCTCCTCTTCTGAGATGCTCTGCAAAACACAGACGTCATGAATAAATGTCCTTTGGGGTAAACAATGGTGGAGAAACGATGCGCACTTACCAATAAGTAGCGATTCATATCAATTTCAAAATCTTTCTTTCTCTGCAAAGAGAACAATTCGAGAGTGAAACTCAGGCACAGTGTTACTAAAAGTCTGGCTGCTTGAGCATGTTCCTGACCTGCTCGCAGCGCTTCTGGTATGCGTCCTTCTCGCCCTGTTTGAGCAGTTTCCAGCGCTGGCTGCACATGACCATACGCTCCATACTGGGAACGTCTTTCAGGGTGGACATCATTTCTGCACAGAACAACGAGTAGCCGTTCCTGGAGAAAGACAAGAGCATGGTTACGTTCTTCATCTGTGGTCTTCATGTCCAAAACGAGGATTGTTTGTCAATGTGTTTTAAAAAGAAAAACAATATTTTCCTATTTTCTGGCTTATTTCGGTGATAAAACAGGAAAAACATCACAAACAGGAAGTTACAAGACATATGTTCTCTTGTTCTTGCTCCTCTCTCCTCCCCCATTGTCTTGGACTCTCTCTCCTCAATGCAGAGTGTGTTTATCTGATAGCATCTCTAATGTGTAAGCTTAAAAAAATCCACATTTTCTGTTAAATCTTCTTAAACCTTGCTTTCAGTGTCTTCTTACTTGGTTCAGCACTAATATATAGCATCCTCTCATTGTTTCTTCCAAAATTGAACGCTGTTTTTTAAAAAAAAAAACGTCTTTCATGCAACCTTCAACACGAGTTATTTTGTAACTTCGTGATTCGACAGGATTTGTTGGATTGTTCAGTCTTTAAAAAGAAAGAGTCAACTCAGAGTCATTGAAATAGGTCTTCATTAGATTAATCTTTTAGCAAGTACGCTGTGACATACAAACGTACTAAGCCCCTCCCACCACCTGTGCACTTAATCCCAGGAAATGGCTCCAGTTTTATTCCGTACAATGCTGGATTCGCTAAATTACTTTTATTAAAGAGTCGAGAGCTAAGCCCGTCGAAGAGTTATTGGCAACAATTCGCATTCCTTCAGACCTTAAGAGTACTAACAGTAGCATAAGTCATTTCATAACGAAAACTTACGACGGGGGTTTGTCTGGTCGCCCATCAAACTTGTCCTTAAGCTGTCGCTCTGCTTTGGTGAGAGTGGATTTGACGATGTCCTCCTCGGTCATGTTCAAACTTGGGTGCTGCTGAATAAACTCCCGCATTTTCTCCTACGCAAAAGGTTTCCACATTTAATAAAAATCACTGTTTGAAAGTCTGCAGAGCGAAACAAACTTTACCTCATACAGCTTTTGCTGCTCCAGAGACTTTGTGATCCACTTTATTCTCTTTTTATCTGGGAGCTGGGGCCACTGCTTGCTAACATTATCTTTGACGTCTTTGGTGGTCGCCTGAGGAGAGGGTTGACCAAACATCATTTTAAGCCATTTATCGGTATGAGGAAGCCAACAGCAATGTATTGATGAGCTTACGTCTGGATGAGCTTTGAGAAAAGTCTTCTTCTCGTGGCTGTACCACAGCTGCTGAGGTGTTTTGGGCTTTTCTGGAACGTTGGACTTCTTGGGAGTAGTCTCTAGAAGGTCAGGGTGGTCCTCCCTATTACACACACAATTAGTTTCGTTGAGGAAAACGTATATTTAGAAATCTAAATGTCAAAAAGTTCCTTACTTGAATTTTGTCATGTTCAGCACAAAAGACTCCTTTTCTCTGAGAAAGTCGTTCACATATCTCTCCTGTTCACAAAGACAAAATGAAGAAGAGTTTTGTAACTTTTTATCGTAGAATTGTGCAATAAACACAAACAACACTGAAAATAATCCAAGATTCCATCATAGTTTTCGTGTGCGTTCACGTACTTTCTTTCGCTCTGGGAGCTCCTTGTATTTTTTGGACAAGATTTTAGTGAGATCAAGGTTGCTCATCTCTGGGTGTAGTTTAGCATACTTGGCTCGTTTCGCCATAAAGAAGCGGAAATATGGCGTCAAAGGCTTTTTGGGGAAGTCTGGGTGTTTCTATAGAGAGTAGATATGTAAAGTTAGTGGTCTGTTTTCATTGGATTAAAGGATCAACAATGTAAATCTAAGCTTACCTTTAGCTTCTTTCCTTTATATGGATTTTTGATGTAGTCCTTGGCATCTACAATCAGCTCCGTGAGCGTGCGAAATTTACGTATCTATGTGAGGAACGATCAAAATGAGAAACAGAAACTGTTTTGCAACCATCAAGCCATTTAATAAAACCCAACCAACCTCACGTGAAACTTCCATCCATTTCACTTTGCAAACCTCTGCAGAATACGAATCAAAAGCAACTTTTTCCCAGTCCAAGTGTGACTCTGACGTCTTGTACTTGGTCAAATCTTTGTCTGGAAGGTTCCCTTTCATGGCATCCAATAACTTCAACACATCATCCTGCTCCCAAACTAGAACAATAAAACACTCTCGGTCAAAGAATGAGCTTTCACCTGTGAGCAAAATACAGATTGCACTTAACCGCTAAATGGTAGTTGGAGTTGATTTTTATACAACTTCCTTTCAAAAATCTATGAAATGTTTGATTCCTGCCTCTACCACCTTTTTCTCAACTCAAGTCTAAACTAATTTCCTTCATCTTTGTCATGATGGAAATTCAAGTTACTGTACTAGTAGTTTAGCAAGATGCTAATCTTGAAGTGCAATTTAAATCATTAACTAAACAGCATTATTTAGCCGGTGGCGAATTGCCATTTTAAAAGCACTATTAAGTTTTTGCCATCACTGATTAAATTAATTACATTTTCCTTTCAAAAGTTTTGTTTTTATTATTATAAATAATCAAGAACAACCTCATAAAAAAACAACCTTGTTTCTTACCGGGCTCTCTAACTGCGGAGTCCATTTCTCCATTCATGGTCTGGAATCACTCTTGGGGAAATAAATAATTATGTTGAGATTTACACAAATGGTAGAGAAAAAAACTCAAACACTAGAACAAAAAAATAAATAAAAATAAATTGTATTCAAACGGATGAATGTTTATTATTTTCTGCACCTTGACGGACTGGGATTAAATTCCAGCCCAACACATAATGGTTGATGTTCATTACACCGCCCCTAAGCGTTTACGCTCCATCGTGAGACAGAGCCCATTGCTTGTGACGGTCTCAAATCTCAAATAACTCTGCAGTCGACACCAGCAAGAGCAGCCAATCCGTCTAATCTTCCATTTTGTCTGCCGAACTACGACCTGAAACGGCTTTTCTTGCACTCCTGCGTGCTTTTGCGACGCGAGTTTTGGTGCGTGGCATGAAAATGGAGGATATTTTCAGCGGACGAGTGGATACTGGGAGGTACTACAGGAGGAGGAAGGAGCGTTCTGGGCGAAAGGCATAGGCAGCTGCCTGTGAACGGACCAGCTGACCACGGATCGGGATCTGCTTTCGGTCTTCGTCGAGAGGGGGAACCACAGCCAGGGATCATCATGAGTGACTGATACAAGAGCATGCAGCACCAGAGTCTGCCTCCAAACCAAACGGGGCGCGGGCTTCCGCAACGGACGCGAGAGTGGGTCACAATGGCGACTCGACAAAAACGCTCGACTCAAGCAGGATATTCATTATCTAATGTGATTTAGCGGCAGAGCACGCTGAAAAAAATCGGCCACAAAATGGCTCGAGCTCGTTTTCCACGGCGAGGCGTCGAGCGTGTAATGGCGGCGCACGAGCCAACAAACTGCTGCTGCAAAATAGACCCTGACTGAGGGGCATTTCTCGCCATCCCCACGTTTATAATTATTTAATGCCTTCCGAAATCGACACAAAAATAAATTTTTGATGTGTTAACAAAACTAACGATAAGTTGAAGCAAATTACAACTACACCGAAGGTTTAAAAATAAACCGTCAACATTTAGTCGATTAAAAGTTCCCATCGGCATTGAGGAGAAACACGAATTTAAGTTGTTTAATTCGTTAGGTTTTATTTCAAGATTGTTTAAACTACTTAAATTCGAACTCAAGGAAACAGTACGTTATTAATAGGTTGGCAAATGTGTTAAAATGTTCAACCGACCGACCTATGGCTTGACCTACACCGGAGCTAACCGGCTAAAACTAGCTTCGAACCCCCCTAGCAGCGTCGGCGAGAGCTGATCAAATTGTCGTTAAAAATGACAATGAAATAGCTCCATGTACTCTCCTCGTTACAAATTGCGCTTATCAAACGTGATTTAGCACGGAAAATGTTATCTTACAGCGAAGAAAGCTGATTCTTTACCCGGGCTTTCGATTGAGGAGAATGCGGGGTGAAAGCACGGTGAGCAGCCGTATGGCAGCACACTCTTCCACTGCTTAAAAATGACAAAAATACGATTAAATGTATGCAATATGCTACGATTAAAGCACTAATGTGCTAAGAGGGACTCTTTTGGCGAGAAACGAATCAATCCCGTGTATGAAACAGTATTCTGGGTCCTAGTCACGTTAGAAAAATGTTACAGCCGCGATAGAGGACGCTTCACTGGCGTGACGACTGTTCTAGAGCCGCCATACTACCCTCCATGCGCGCTTCACCTCCAACAAAACAAAATCGACCGAAAACGGCTCCAAACCCACCCGGTTTGCTCATCGGACACTGAAATTGAGAGATTATTCCAAAAGAAACACATAGTGTTGTTTTTTTTACGTTGGATAATGTTAAAAACATACCCACACTGCGAGGTCTCCAAGCTCCCCGGTGGCGAACCAGAGGCGGCTAGTTCTCTCCACGCGCCTCGGGTAAACGAAGACGCTCGTTAGGCGACAGATTTAGGCATAAAACAGCTACAAGTCATTTAAATCGCGGTCAAAAACGAAATAGAGTGGTATTTAAAGCCAGGACGTAATTCCACTAGTCACAGGACGGGAAATTCGGGTTAAGGCGACCTCAGAATGCACCGTGCCTTGCACCAAGTCAACGCGAATTTAACCGCGGCGGCTTTACAAAACAAAGCCCCACACCCGATCAAACGCCTCGATGTTTTTGTTTTTCCCCTGTTATTGTACACAGTATGTTTTCAAGTGTTGTTTACCCAACGGTTGAGAGGCGCTGGTTAGGTCTTACCTGTCGCCGCTTGAGTGTGGAAGTGGTGGTGGAACAAGGGGAGGGTTGAATGTTAGCCAGCACTGCGCCGCCGGTCCAGGGCACGGGCGCTCCAGTCCCCGCAGAGCTGAGAGACTTCCCCCCGCCTCCATCTCTCTCGCTCTCCTTCCAGTCAGCGCTCAGCTCTCTCGATCCGCTCATTTCTTTCCAGAGAGACATCCACATTTTCAATCTCTCCCCTGCCCGCCTGCCTGCCGCGCACATCACGGATGGCGAGCCCGGGTTCAGCATCCTTTCGGATTGAGAGCCCGGAGCTGCTGGGGAAGCACCATCCACCCGGGCTTGTTTGGGACTCGTTACTTTTAATAAAAAAAGTTACAATGACTTATGGTTGAATGGGATTTTTCTTGTTGTATGTACTTTGTCAACACGATCCTTTAGTGCATTCACGGCGTTGGTTGTGAACACTTTGGAGCAGTAGTTTCTACATCTTTTCAGTATTTTCAGTCTGACTCTGACAGCTTCATCTTTTTGTCACATTGAATAATTAAACTCCACCTTGTCTGTTTGTGGGCGTCACCTGCGCGCTCCAATCAAGACGTGATTTGGTGAAAACATGATTTTCCAATGAGCGCGCGGAATCATTAAACATCAGAGAGGTGACGTCACCTTTCCGTTGAAGCACAGATCTAGGATCAGTCTAGAAACAGTCTACAAAACATATATATATAGTATTCCTCAGTCACACCAGAAGGAAAATGTGTTTACAGAACCAGAATTATTGGACATTTTTCTCATTTTTTATAAGTTACTTTTAATAATCTACAATTATAATATAATTTGTGGTCGTGAATTTAAAAGGTAATAAGCATTCGGATTAACATTTTAATAAGAAAATGAAATGGTGATCTAAACACTTTTTTTCAGAGCTTGTAATTTTGAAGAGACCCTCCTAAAAACCTGTCATGGCAAAATATTCAACTAAAAATTTTTTTAGCACCCTTCTCCAAAATGATGCTAGCTTCTCCGAATGCGCAGACCTTAAGCGACAGCGTTTGTGTCAGGTGCAGGGAAAGGGTCTTTCTGCGCATTAATTGTCAGTTCAGCGACACATAGTCACACCTTCTATAGCAAGATGTTGTAGGTCTCTGGAGCTGGTCTATGGGTTGTCTGTGATCATTCTCACCATCTTGCGCTTTGGCTTATCTGCCTTTTTTTAAGTTCTAAAAACGAATGCTATATGTAATGAAATCATCCACATACCTTCTTTAAAGTATTCTTGCTCATTTTCCCAAATATCCAGACAATAAATGATTCATAAAGGAAAATCATTATGCATACCACTGTATCAAATATAGTATTAAAAGCAGGCTCTCTCATTTTATGATCAGCAAAAGTTTGGATGAATCATGTTTGAAGTGTTTTCATCAAAATCTAGAGTCATCCCAGACTAAATCAATCAGAAAATTAAAAATGCAGACTTTTTTCATTTTCACTTGAAAATATTCCTTTCTCCATTCACAGGCAGGACTGAGGATGGGCTAGACTCTTGGGAAAGTGGGTGGAGCAAGGAGCACTCCTGATGGGTGGGACAAGGACCGCCTATAAAGAGGGGGTCCTTGCAAGAATGTTGAAAAACAGCTACAGACACTTCTCACTATGCTATAAATGTACCAAGATTCACTGTAGATGTTTATAGGAAATTTATTAATTAAAATCACACCATAACAGAACAAACCAATCTATAATTTATACCCAAATGTACCAGATATCTTAAATAGGATCCAATGCAAAAATAAATTTGTAATCAGGTTATAGATACAGATGATTTTTTAAGACTATAAAAGTTGTCATAAGAATAGAAAGGCACATTTGGCATCTGAAGCAGATGGGGTGTACATTTGAGCTGGTTTCATAGCATAAAACTCTGAATACATTAAACATTTTACCAGGCGGCACAAGCACACAAAATATTCAGCACAATATAATAAGAAAAGTCTACTGAAGTCTGGGATGTATATGAACAGTTTGTGAATTTTAGTTGTGCATTAATTGGATTTCTGATTCGTAAAACTACTAAATGTACAACAGTTAAAACATAAGTTTCATGGAACGCGCACTGGATTTAAAATAGCTTGAAATGAAAGTGTTGTTTTAGTCGTCTTCATCGTCAAATTTCACATTTGCATCATCAGCATCCAGCTGCAACAGAGTGGAGATGTCACAACGTGAAATTAGATTTGGTTCCTGTGATGCATGACAACATTCATGGGAACTGTTCTGAAGAGCTACTTACACATTTCATTTCCATAGGGGTGAAGAGGGGACCGGTCATGAACATTCTCAGGGGAATGGTAAGAATCAGGACGAAAGGCAGGGCTAGGGAAAAGTTGCTTGATTTCACTGCCCACAGGATTCCCAAACACACGATTTGGATCAGAGTGAACAGATGCATACGCATGGTTGGCACCTACACAAGAAAAACAAAACAAAAAAAAGCTTTTGTTAAGATAAATTAGCCTAAGTTTAAGAGAAATGAGCCTAAGTGAGATAAAACAGCTACTTTTAATTTCAAAATTATGGAAAGGGCCAAGCTGTGATGCTGGAGAGTCCCCCGTGACCCCAAAAGGGAATAAGCAGGTTGGAAAATGAATGAAGGTGAATTAAAAAAAAACAACAAAAAAAAAAACGCCTTCTTGCTAAATACAGCCCATCTATCAAAACACTAAACACGTCTATGAATGTAAATGAATCTTACTCGGGTGACAAATGGAACTTTTGGATGATGCTTTTTCGGCGTTATAAGCAGAAGCATACGGTCCCAAAGCTGGATACCACTCAGAGAAGTGATACCCATGTAGAGGAAGATCCCGAAGAGAGCCGTCATGGGAATCATCTTCAGGACGGGTTCCATTAGAATTGAGATACCTTTAGAAGGGGATTGGTGCAAATATTAATTAGCGTTTCAACATGTTTAATCTTTAAAAGCATTTGAAAGCTGCATCAAATAAACAAATTTACTGGAACTCACCAACCAATGCAGCTACCAAAATCCCACTGACTCTTTGTTCCAATACCCGTTCGATTGCTGGTTTGGGGCCTTTGGTCATAACAGTCAGGGCATTGGCATGGGTGACTGATCTGACCGTAGCTGCACTGAGCCATGGTACACCAAAAAGAGAACCAACTCCACCCAGGAAGACCAGCAGCAGAAGATCGAAATGGAAACCAGAGCCCTTCAACATCTTTCTCTCAGGTTTGCTCACAATCAATCTGCATGATGAATGGAATTCATTAAGGTCTGCATGGTCTGTACTCTTGAATTCAAGAGAGGAACTCACGTCGTGATCTGGGACTCGAGGAAAATAAGGATGAACACCAACAATCCGGGGACAACGCATGCGAACATCATCCAGATAGGGAATGGCTTTGCCTCACCAAATGGGTTGATGAGCCAACCTCGAGCAGACGGGTTGGACACAGTCAGACCCTTAGGGACCACCAGTTTCTATAAGCGCAGAATAAGCAAAAGCACAACTTTAATCGTCTACACGAATGAAAATGCCTTTTGAAATTTCTCAGAAAGAATTTTACACATTTTCTAAAAGGTTCCTTGACTGTAACTGAACCATATGGAGTATATGCATGGCCTTGGTTTTTGAATGTCATGTTGTCAAATTTGTGTATATATATATATATATATGTCTAGGTGCTTTCAAAAACAGGCCCCTTCTCCCATCCGTGCCAATGTTTGGCCATCGCTGCCTATCGAAACCCAGGTTGCACTAATTTGTTCAAATGAGGCGTCAATCTAAAGGACAGAGCTCACTGACCATTTTGACACCAATATATCTGTAATGTGAGGAGACGTTAAATGTTGCGTTTTGAAATGTATTAAAAGCTGCAGAGAACATCTCAGGAGGCCCAACTCTTTTTTTTTTTTTTTTTTAAATGCATCGAAAAGGTAATAATGTGGCAACTCTAATGGTTAACTTCATGACATTAAACAACTCAAAATGAAGCCAAACATTTCACAAAGTTGTGCTTGGGATTTAAAAGTATTGGCAAAATGGAAGGATTGTTAAAGTAGAACTTTTGGTTGCTATAGAGGAAACTCTTGACACAAAGTTCCCCATACCAATATGATAAATATAAACCAACCCAGCAGCCAAATTGGTTGCTATGGTAATCAGTCAGGTTACTATGGAGTGGTCACTGAATGAATGAACTTATAGTGACAAATGAAACATATTACATTCCTTTTCCAACCCGCTTATTCCCTTTTTGGGGTCACGAGGGTCTGCCGGTGCATATTGCACACATTGGGCAAGAGGCGGGGACAGGTCGCCAGTCCATCGCAGGTCACTATAAGCTATATAAACCAATCCCCATGGCTCTATCTTTTGCCAAAGCTGAGATAATCCACAAAATTTGGTTTCTAGGGTGGCTAACAGTTTGGTTGCTAAGGAGCTGTCAGTGATCATAAAATACAAACAATATTTTTGTTGCATTTTCCTATTTATTTTCAATGGCCATTATAAGCCAATGGTAAATATTTAACCCCTACTAGAGCCTACTGTGTTCTCGCTGACTGATAACCTTCACAAGTGTGGTCAGTTTCTATGAGGTTTTCAGTTCGGGTTACAGTTTGACTCCATGTTAAGTCAATGGAAAATTTCCCAGAATTCTGAGTGATTTCCTAGAAAGTGGTACCAGCCTGAAAATATATAGCAAATCAGATAAGACCAGTTTGAATGTCTTGGCAAAGTTTGGTGACTGTAGGTTGATCGGATGCTTTAGGAATATTTGGTTGTGCAGAAGAGGACTTTGAAATTGTTTTTGTCTGAAGATCAAACCTGTTTCTACTAATTGAGACCAACATCATGCGTATACTATACTTCAAACTGTTCTAGAGCAGCGAGCACTTTACTTTGGGTGTGTCAAATTTGTAGGTTGAAGCATCCCACGTTCTGCAGGTGGTAGAAAGGAATGCCAAGAGTTTGTCTTAAAAAAGTCAGAAATGTTTGCCAAACCTGTGTGTAAGCATCACTGATAACAATATCCACAGCGATCATGAAGAAGATGGCGATGGGGACTCCAAAATCTCCAATCATCCGGCGGATCTGCAAATGTGCAGCATTTTATTAACATCAGATCTGGCAACCCTGAGCTTTTAAACACACAATCAAAACTCACTGGGCCAGGAAGGAAAGTGCTAGATTTAAATCCACGAAAATACATTGCGATGAAGAAACAGCCGAACATCAGGCACATGGACAAGAGCGCGGTGTTGGGATAGGCTCTCTCGACGGTCTCGTGATGTTCGGTTATATTGCCATCTGCATGATATGTGACGTTGACCAGCTTTTTGACCGGGTGGAAGGGGTCGTCCAAGGAACTGTTCAAGTGCTCGTAGTTTAAAGTCAAAGGATGAGTCTTGAAAATCTGGGGAGTAAAAACCGAACATTAGAGGATGTGAAAAAGAGACATGGTGCGAGTTTTCAGAAGTCTACACATACCTTGATCAACTTGGAGAATGTCTCATAGATGAAAATGAGAGAAATCAAGAGAGAGAAGATCTCCTGCGTAAACCGTGAGATGAAACGGACAAGGAAGCTTCCTTCCACTGCCATTATCACCACCACGATGATGATCAGCCACATGCCCACCCATACACGGCCAACTATGTACTCGAAGCCATTCGCCTTGCAGAACTGGCGGAAGAAGATGTGCTTGAGTATAGCCAAACGATCAAATCGACAAATAGTGTTGAGCTCCTCACCTGGAAGAACGCCTCCTCAAACACCATCAACGGTCCGGTAAAGCCAATGACGAGAACAGGTTGAGCCGCAAACAGACAAAAGATGATGCCCTGCACGCAGGTGGAGACCATCATCTCAGAGACACCCATCATGTGCTCCGTCTTATCAGCTGAAACACAGAAGCAAATTCAAGGTTGGAGATGGAGGAGCACTCCATTTACTTTGCTGACCTATTTCTTGTGGAGAATGTGCACTCACCCAGAAGTCCTCCAAAGGTGATCGCAGGAGAAAGGGCAGCGAAGTAGATGAAGATGACGGCAGACAGCACTTGAGGGTCCAGTGCGTCAGTAAAGTCACTGACAAAATGCTTGTAGCGGCGTTTAACGTCTTTGATCATGCCACCGAATGGATAGCCGGTTCGGGCCAGTGGATCCTCCCGAGGCTTTTCAGGTCCAGTTGCTGCTTAGCAAAATACAGCATAGAACGGAAATAATCGTTTTATTTTTAATTCTCATTTCTGTGTTGCAGAGATTAAACGTGTGCTTTGATAGCATTGTGTATCAGGGTTGTTTTGATCACTGTGAGCACTCTCGGACACCTGCGGTGATTAGATTGCCAGGTGAACCCAATTAAAGGACAAACTATGAAGGTGGGTGTTCCATATTGTTGGGCGGAACATCATTTTCAAGCAATACGGGGAAGAAAAAGCATCTCTGCTGCTGAAAAGTGTGAAATGCCTTGGACGAGGTATGAAAGCATTAAATACTTTACAAAAACATAAGCGTGATCATCAGATTTGTGCAGATAAAGGCACAGATTTCTGCATGGGATCAAGAGAATTTGCCATTACACAGAGCAAACCTTCCATCCGGCCACCGCAAACCAAAGCAGAAATTGGGCTGAAAAAATACATGAAGACTAGTTTTCAAATAGTTCTGTTCACCCATGAGTGCCACGCAACCCTAGGTACTCCATATGCATGGAGTAGTTGATGTTTGGTGGCCACCCTGTTTCAACAAGGCTGTGATTTCAGTAAGTCATGTTTTAAGATGGAAGCATGGCAAGAGAGCTGGTCAGCCCCTATAGGGTCCCCAAAGACCTCTGCAAAGAATGTGGTATTTCTGACCGACCACTTCCTGTCCTGGTACAGAAGGAAGAACTATGATTCCCGTAAAAAAATCAACAATGCACCATCTCATGCTACAAAGAATACCTCTCCATCATTGGCTGCTATGGGGATAAAAGGAGAGAAAGTCATGGTGTGGTCTCCATCCTCCCCTAATCTCAATCCCCATTGAGAACCTTTGGAGCACCTCAAGCATCCTGAAGGTGGCAAGACTCGTGAAGCTGCTATCGAATAACGATCCTGGGTTAAAATGTAACTGGAGTTGTTTAAAAAGTCGTTTCGATTTCAGTAAATATTCTGCAAACACAATAAACGACAACTGTCACCAGTGTTTTGAAACTTACAGTGCGTAATAATTTGGAACAGTGCATTTTAAGATTATTTTGAGGAGAAATACTGTTAAAACTAGGAAGTATAAAAAAAATATTCTTAATAGCTAATACCTTAAGAATTGGTATCAATTATTTAGGTAAACGAGAAAACAAGACCTTTGCCGCCAATCATAATGCGTGTGTCATAAGGGCGGACTCTGTCACGAAGCATCTTCTTCTGGAAGTTGATGATTGGCTTCAGCATGTTGTCATCCTGGATTTCCGTTGGAGGGATCACAATGCTGCAGTCCATGAAGTCTGCCATGGCGGTGTACAGATCCTTCTCATCTGCTGCCAAGTACGCTTCTAGAGAGAAGACCTGGACATCGATGAAGGTTAAAAAGATGCAAAGAAATCGTAGTGATTCATGCAGTTCCTTCTTACCCAGTCAGCCATCAGAGACGCCATGGCCCGGCCGCTCTCGTAATAATCCATGCCGCTGTTACTGGGACCCACGAGAAAGAAGACAAAACGGACTGGAACTGGAGCTTCCAGGACTCCATCCATCACTACCGAATCCCGCAGACGTGCAAACGCCACAACAGGCTTCTGAAGGCTCTCCACCACACCTTTGGAGAGAAGATGGGTACAAAAAGAATGATTTCTGTCAAATAATAAACCGTATCTCACAACAAAATGAATCAAATCTCACCTGATAATACCACAGAGGCCTCCACACGATCAACCATGTCCCGCTGAAGAGGAAGCAGGTGGAACGTCACATAATGCTCAATGCAAAGATATGTTTCTAGGTTGAAATTTTACTTGGAGTTGTAATATATCTAGGACATGCTTTGGTGGACCTAACGCAATAGAAACATCAGCCTCCATTGGTGAATCAACTGGGTAATCAGTCCTAAATTCAGCCATACTTTGGTGGTTGGCTCTGGTTTGCTAAAAGAATATTTACGATACCTGTTTGGCGACTGAGAACGTTTGCATCTCTATTCCCGCGGAACTTGGGGGTGAGTTGGAGTCAAATTGACTGTAAGGCAAAATAAATGCATCATTTTAGTATGAAAGAAGTCATTCACAGATAACTTTCACTATCCATAAGGTGGGTCTCAAAAGGAAAAAGTCTGAGAACATCTGGTCTGTTCACATATATGACCTTATGGGCTGCATTGGAGTTTCAGAAGTGAATTTTTTGTGTTAAATAATGGCATTTTTGAAGATGTAGGAAAACAGAATCACCCCATCTGTTAGAACTTCACCTTCTAAAAGTTTGATTGTGCTGAGCAAAAGACTACCGTGCTGAAATCTGATTCTAAAGATGGCTATAAGGTTTATCCGGAGATGCTCAGTGCCCGTGTGTGCCTGTACGTAATATTTAATATGTAAATGAACCTATAAAGAAAAAAAAGCATTTTATTACGGATCCCCGGGACTCCCCAGAAAATTAATGATGCTCTCTGGAAATACATTTTGATAAAGATCCATCGACAAGACACTTTGAAGTACCTGCGTCTACGCTGCAGTATGGCCAAGAGGGCGTCTCGGTCACTGGAACGAATCTCTTTTTTCAGAAGAAGTTCTTCCACCATCTTCTGAGCAATGCTGGACAAGCTGCTGTCATCAATATCAAGCAGCACCGCTCCTGAAAGCATTGGCCAGAAATTTCACATCTGGTGACAGAGCGAGGTGTTCTTAAAAGTATAATTGGGTGTGGGCAGCCAGTCACCTGTGCTCATGACTTTGCGCAGCTGAATGAGACTTTTGAAGGTCAGATAGGAAATGTGAGACTGGCCCCATTGTCCCGAAGCAGGGCTGAAGTTCTCCTCATAACCCACCCAGCGTCCAACTTCTTGCCACACTTCCCCACGGAGTTCATTCAGCTCAACATACGACTGCCACGGAGCGGGAGATTTGACCGTTAGGCATGCTTTAGATAAAGGACTGTGTGAGTGAATGTCTGTGAGTCACCTCAGCATCTCCTCTCTTGATGGCATTGCTGTTGGTGTTCCTAGCTGCGGAAACAGAAAATTGATTAGATGGCTAAAGTCTGTAAAAGTGCAAAAGCATGTAATTTTTTTTACTAATGTTCCCAATGTCAGCATAAGTAACATAAACCAACCCCCATCTCGCTGTGATTTCCATAAGCCGATATATATGTGTGCAACTATGGTTGCTATGGTAAATGGTCTATAATTTACATTGTCACCATCAATCCCGTCTGTATGCTTTCCCAAATCTGAGCTATGGTTCTGGCAAATTGGTTGCTAGGATAAACAGTTTGGTTGCTATGGAGGGGTCAATGACATTATAATGTTGCTTTTGTCACTATATATATATCATATAAACCAACCCCCGTGTCTCTATTGTTTACCAAAGTTACGATAGAGCTTAGAAAATGTGGTTGCTAGAGTAACCAGTTTGGTTGCTAAGGAGCTTTAAGTGTTGTCATAAAAAATTGGTACTACAAGTTGGCACTATGATTTACATAAACACTCCTGTTTGCGCTAACCTTCCAAGTCTTTGATGAAGGTGAAAGTCTGCGGTGGCTCTTCATCCTCTTGCCTCCTCTGCTCCAGGTCATAGCTGCCTCTGTTTACCACAGGTGTCCTGTAGAGGGCGACAGAGAGCAAACACTACAGCACACTGACGGGGTCCAGAGCTCGCAGCGCCGCTCCTCTCGCTCACCAGATCTTATGCACCAAAGGCCAGACTGAACTCCTTCCTCTGACAAAGCGACTCAGGCCATCCCTGATGCAAGAAACATAAGCCTGGCTCTAACTTCAACCCTCGCACTGCCCTGCTCTGCCACAAGATCCTGGAGACCCCCTGTTTACAATCTTTTTTAAAATGATTTCCTTTGAAGTTCTACATCAAGATTTATCAACTATTTCTAATGACAAAAAAAAAAACCAACAACATAGAAATGTTAAAGTTTTCGCCAGCTCTACCTTCTAATTAATTACAGGAGACTAGAAGCCAGTGCTTTATTTTGTTCAAAAGTGATATGATGGTTTTAAAGCTTTTACATATTTAATAAAATGTAGTTTTCTCAGAATTTGTATGTTTGTACAGAAATTGTGTATAAAAAGTAAAACACAATGTGAACACTTATTCCAGGGGACCGGTGGCAGCCAGTCAATAGAGGGCGCTAGAGAACAGAGAATATATCCAGAAAAAAAATAGTAATTTTCCTAGCTAAAATAAAGAAGTATTGGCCAAACGGATACATAGAAAGCCATTATTCTGCTTTGTGTCATTTTGAAATCACCAGGATTACACCCAGGAAGGACCCAGACTGGTATAATGGATTTGAAGCCCTTACATTTAAACTTTTGAGCTTTTATGTAAATAAACAAAAATTATGGTAGAAGAACATATTCGTTGCCTTTTTTCAGAGTTTCTAGATAAATGTAGACTCCCCATAGTGACAAAGGCACCAGACTCCACTGCAGGATTGCATCCCAAACTCAGCTAACATGCAGAACGCTGCTTAAAAATAAAGCTCCAATGGCAATCTGAAAAAACAATAACAATGTTCAGCTCAGTGTAAAATGATCGTGGATCCGGATCCCAGCACTGGTCATCAATCAGACTCCAGTGTGCTCTTCATCTGATGGAAACCTCATCATATACAGATTCTTTAGCTCAGGTTATAGCACAAACCTGTGCGCTGGCCACAGTTTCATCTCTTATCAGATCGATTCATGCTGAACATCCAATCAGCAGAGCTGGCGGCTTCAAAAAGGTATTTCAACATCTATTGAGCATTTTTTCCGAATCTGTGAATTAAAATTCTGTCTCCACCTTTTGTTTCTGTCTTTTTTCTCAAAGGGATACGAATGCCCATCATCGCTAATGATGCCTCATCAACCTCTACTCTGCCACTGATATATTTTAACCTAAAGTAGACGGAAATAAGCCCATTAAATAGATCATTACATGTAACTCTTTCTCGGAGTTGGTTTAACTCTATACAGAGTGGGAGCAAATACACCCTTAGGATTTTAATGTGTATTTCACATCTCTTCATAATCCTAGCAGTGGACCTCAATAGACAAAAAGGGGGGAAAGCTGTTTATAACCCCTTTAAGGGATTTTTATCTTCCTTATATTACATTAAGGGCCATGAAAGAAACACAGATATAACAATAAAAGTTCAAACTGAAAAACAAGTGATTTGATAAAGTGTCCTAAAAGATATCACATCATCATTGTCATAAAATAAATAAAAGAAAGCTTGGTTTCTTCTCAACAAAGAAAGTTTGGAGCTTGGCTTTAGAAAAAAAAAATTAAGCTGCGTTAGAAAAAAAGCCTAGCTTTTTATCAATCAATATAAAGGTTTTAAATATGTTTTAATATACTTTGCTCAATTTTTAGTTAATTTTAAAAATTGCTTGCCATATTTGTATAAAATGCATTATTGAACAAATGAAAGCTAAATCATTTAATATTCTAAAGATGAAATTTTCCTGCACTTTCTTAATGAAATAAAAGAAAGTTGGCATAACGTTTTCAACAGTGCACATGAGTTAGCCTCCAAAACGAAGAACATCTGCGTTAAATGTTGTGTTTTGTGCTCTTTTGAAACACTGTTCTCCTAATACTTACAAGGTGAACGCTGGTGGTAAAGGAGACTCGCTGCCCTCATAGGAAATGTCATTCTCCTGAAGGGGAAAATCATTGTGATTTATTACGCTTCATGACCAGAATCACTGAAAGGAGATGTTTGTGAAGCTCCTCTCACCCCTTCAAATGAAACGGCTTCCATCATGGAGACGGTCTTCTCTGTGTCCCTAACTCTCAGAAAGTCTCACACATAGCCTGCATCCACACAGAAACATCACCACACTTCAGTTTAGATCACTAATTACATCCGAGGCAGAACAATGTAAGTATTTGCTCAAGTTTATTTTAGAGTTTAATGCCATAGATCATGCAGTATATATATTAAAATAAAAAAAATTCGGATAAATATTTAGTGTGACAGCGAGTGCCTTAAAACGGTGGCCCACCCTGAGCGAGTAAAAGGGCGTAAGAGCCACAAACGCGGAATTATCTGAAGCAAGAGGCTCCATGCTGTGATAAGGACTCTTGTGGACAGACGCAGATAGAGAACACGAGCGCGCTTTTTTATAGTTTTGGCGCTTCCAAATTACAATACGTGAGCACAGCAGATGGATTCCACAAGAAAATATCTTTTTTGAGTCAAAATATATTTAAAATAATCAATAAATGTATTAATTTCACTCATTCAAAAAAAAAAGCCTATTTTCATTCATGAAACGCATGTTTTGGTTGTTGGAAAAATCTACAAATCCATTGCAAAATTCCAAATTCACTGGAAAATCAACGCTGTTTGATTTGCTTAGAAAGTTTTCAAAGGCAGGTATAAAAGGATTAAAAACACCACATAATGCTTTGCTTTCCATCGATTTCAATGCTTTTCATTTTCATTTCATCATCTAAATAATATGCACTCAGCGGTCGCAAAGAACAAAGATTTTTGATTAGATTTGATTAGATTTCAAATAATTATTGCTGCATTCTATACAGAGCATGTTTCATAAATAACGGTCACCACACACCACACAGAAAAGATTAGACATTGTTCATTGTTCATCTTTAGCAAATATTAGTGTATACAGTACAAACATAAACACATTACAGGCTAACATCAAGCCTGAGATCTTTGCAGTGGTAAAAATAATCGCACTTCAAACATTTCCTCTCTCAAACCTTTCCTTGTACAATGCCCCCCTCTTTCAAACCATCCCAGTAACCCTCGGATTGCTTGTTCCACCCTTACCTGAGTCCAGGTGGTCCTGGCGGGTGTCTGCTGGGTTTCCACGTCTACCCTTCGAGTGGCCAACTCAAGAATGTCCACAGAGCGTTACAGAGAGAATGGCAAGGGTGATGGAAAAAGAGAGTAATACGTAAAAAACAGTCACGTAGTGCGCGGCAACCCGAAAAGTGACGACTTGCGTAGAGCCCCCTGGGGTGGGTGGGAGAGATAAGAGCCCCATAATCTGAGAAAATGGCTTATCGTTGGGGCCACCTGACTAGAGGAATACCCCAACCCTCAAACCACTCCCAAACTCAGCCAGCTCTGACCTGGGCACAGAAAGAGATCACTAGCAAAAGTTGCCTAAAATGGTTTGAAAAATCACTAAATGCAAATTATCTGGAGTTGGCACCCTCTGACTGTGTTTGTACTTGTTGGCTTTGCTCTGTAAAACTTTGCACCAAATTCTGTTGATTACAAAGACACGATCACAAAGATTTCACGATCACAAGACAATTTGGTTCATTGTTTGGTTTTGGGAGTGTTCGCCAAAAGGTTAAAAAAAAAACCTTCCGTTGTCTTAAAAAACACAAAGTTTTTTACAGCATGGATCAGAGTGATATTGTTGCAAGAAAATAATCCAGAAACTGTAGTATACGTAACTCTGGATTACAGAAACTGACTGGCAACTGTGTTGAAATTGGTGAAACTCTTGAAATTCCAATAATGTCCGACTTCCAAATGATTCGTTTTGCGACTCGTTTCCAATAGACTCTTCTACTACAATTGTTGCACCGCTGGTGTTCCCCAGTCGTTCGTATGCAGGTAGCAACGGGCGGACTGAAGTTTACAGGATTCTGATAGGATCACAGGCCTCTGTGGCTGCACTGTGGCTTCTGTGGACACACTTTCTTGATCTTAGGTAAGTTTATTGCTCGTTGTCCGCCATACTTGCGTTATCTGCATGCACTGCGCATACATTGCACCGTTTTTATTGTTTACAAACAGTAAAAGGCCTATAAAACATCTTTATTTGGTGATAGGATTTGCAGTGAACATAACTTCGATGCTACAGAGACTACTACACCAAATGTTATCGTTGTACTTGTTGGTTGTCATTGGTTAAGGAAGAACTTTGTGTTCTTACGGTTGCGGTTCTCAGGATAATTTGTTTAAATATATATAGTTATAGCATAAATAGTTATTAGAGACTCATTGAAGGATTCACAGCAAATCAAACTCTTCATATGTTCAATGTACTTTAAAACAACCTTCTAACCAAGGTATTATTTTAAGAAGCAACCAGGCAAAAAAGAAGATTTTAAATAATTGTGCCTTGTGACGTCAAAGAGGGGGGATCCCCCCTCCCCCCAATCCATGGCCCTCGCATCAGTTCATCAGTTTCCACTGTGTCATGGAAACACTTCAGGCCACTGCACTAGTGACAGTAGACATAAGTAAACACATGACCATGAACGTGATAGAAACATTTACATTAAAAGTCCTTCATTATAATAAAAGTCCTACTAAAATTCCTCAATTAAATTAAAATATACATTAAAAGTCCTACTAAAACTACTCAATTATAACAACATTTTCTGTAAAAGTCCTTAATTATTTTAACATTTACATTAAACAATTACATTAAATACCTTAATTATATTAAAATTGATATTAAAATTCCTTAATTACAATAAATTGTACATGAAGTCTATTGAATAATTATATTTAAATATATATTAAAGGCCTTAAATATAATAACACAAAAAGCCCATTATTTTAACGTATAATAAAATGTACATTAAGCCCTTAATTATAAAAAATTCTTTTTAAAATTCCTTAATTATAATTAATTATACAATAAAAGTCCTTAATTATTAAAAATTCTATAAAAATTCCTTAATTATATTAAACTTTACATTAAAAATGTACTTTAAAAAGGTTTGTTGAGAGCAGCGAAAACATTGCAGTTGGTCACAATTTGGGGTTTCATTTAAGTTTAAATTTTGTAAAACAAACAAAAAACAAATACTTCTGTATGAGCTAGAGAGCTGTGTCTAATACATCGTCCAGCACACTGCATGAATCACCTCACAGAACTAATAAATACAACTAACTGATAAAATAGTAAAAGGAATTTCCTTAAAAAGTCGAATAAATTGAACTCTCAAAGGAGCAGACTTGGCAGCTCAGGAACTTGCAAAATGTATTTAGTTACATTCATGATCCTTTTTATGTTTTGATCCAGTTCTGCTTTGTTTGATGTGATCAGACACGTAATGATTAAATCATGTTCGCTGAACACACATTTTAAGTGTATTATTTAAAGCATCTTTGTACTCTGCTTTCTGTGTCAAAGCACATATTCCCCAGTGTTCTAGCCAAGTACTGAAAAACATAAAGTGTACAGACAGAGCGTAGCTATAGGTGTGTCCCTGCAGCCGTCTCTGGTGTATTATGATAAAACATAGCAGCTCGACGCTTCTGTGATAACCACATACACACAGTGGCTGCTGAAGGGGCGTCGACTAACATTTTAATTTGAAAAATGCAGGGGGAACTCAACAAATGAGGGCTCTATTTTCAATAGAGAAAATATTGGTGATTCTTTACTTAGCCTCCCTAAAATTCTCGCATTTTACATTCTTAATTATGTCGTGTTTTGCTTCAGACAAAATAAAAATATTCCTTGACCTAACCACAAAGCTTGGCAAAAACATTGAAACAACTCTGACTAGTTGGCTTGTAAATGTGCCCCTTGTGACTTGGAGTGATATGAGCGTTTCCTTGTCATTATGAATGACAAATATATAAACCAAGCCCTCTGTTCCTATCATTTTCTGAAGAGGAGATAAAGATCTGCTGGTTTGGTTGCTAGGGCAAAAAGTTTAGCTGCTAAGGAAGACTCGGTGACATAATATATTGTTCCCTATGCCAATATGAGTAAAATACAACAGCCCCTACAACTCTTAATGTCCTACGCTGTGATATTTGAATGCTAATTAGGTTGCTAGGGTAAAGACTTTGGTTGCTAGGCTTGGATAAAAGTTGGGTTTTACATAATTCTGATCTATGCGGCATATTGTTCTGTAAAGCAGAGGTTTATCTTTGGATCTTGTAACACGAAACAAAAATCAACACCACACATTTTTAAAAGCTATTGAGTTTATTAGCAATTTGCTAAAGCACATCAATTGAGATTTAAAGCGTATGTCAGGAACAAAACTATTCAAAATAAAGGCTGGTTTCTCTTCACTCTCTTCTTCAGGTGCAGTTTTTTGGACTAAAGCTTCATCCCATAACTTTTGAACTTTGAGGTTATGCGAATCATTTATGTACAAAACAACTAGACACTAAAGCAGACGAGTGAAGAGCTCCAAAACATCGAATCCATCCACCTCAGCAGAGGCCATCGCATCGATCTGGAGATAAACTTTATAAGATGATGCACTCTTTACGATTCCGGCTGATCATTTCTGGCTTTCCATCCCTCGCCTTAACCAGAGCATCCATAACCTGCATAAAAAAGAACATTTGCAGGTGAATTAAGAAAAGTGTAGCTGCAGAGGATGTCTATAGCACAGGCTGTTGTACAAGATGTTCTGTTCCAGGGTAGAGCGGCTAAACATGCGTTTTTATCTACGAGCAGAAAGTATTATGAATAAAAAAACAATCATTCGTTTTACATAAGGAGTAAGCCAGTGTTTGGAAGAGCACAGTGATTAATCATCTATTAGTCTCTTAAGATGAACTCAAAGATCAAAAGATGTTCTGTTCAAAGATGGTCTGACAAAAACCAGTGCATTTTTTTGCCATAGCCTTTATCATTTTTTTTAGGACAGTGGAGAGTTACAGGAAATTAGGAGGAAAGAGAGAATGGGGCAGGATGGGAAAGACAATAGGTTCGGGATTCGAACCTGCGATTTTGTGCATATGTGTCCTGCATGCTATCCACTACATCACGCCGCAGGACATCACAGTGCATTTTTAATAAGGAGCAAGCCAGCGTTTGGAAGAGCACATTGGTTTGTTATCTATCGATCATCCAGGTTCTTTTTCTAAGCTTCTAATTGACGCTTACTGTTCCACCTTTCTTATCACTATTTTCATATATCTATGTACAATACAGAGTAAATAAAAACATGATTGAGCCTTTAAAAAAGGGTTAAATGGATCCATGAGAACAAAACAATTACAATTTAAGCAGTATTTTATAAAATAAACTAGGATGAAATGTGAACTCGTTCGGCCATATCTTGTTTCCCGAGAGCCACTTACGTCCTCATTGTAAGGGAAACCACCAGTTTCCATCTTTGAGAAGATCAGCTGTTCGTTGACCATTATCTCGAAGCTACCTGCAGGACAGAGAATAGTTCAGTAAGCATCTTTTTATTTGTGCAATCCAGTAATTGAAATAAGGGGAAACGGACCTCTCCTGCCAACAAAGCCGCTCACATCCGCTTCAGGAAACTTTGAGCAGATTTCTCGCTTCAGCTCCTCGAAGCGAGGCTCGTAGCCTCATCTACCACTGGTTTCAGAGATAAAACATCACAAATGGTCAAAGTATGCCGTACCACGAACATCAGAGTAGCCCAAACCGGTTTTTCTACATCACAAACTGGTTTACTGGTATTCTCTCTGTAGACTAAATGTATTCTTAGTATTATTTATGCAAATAAAACACGTTTTCATCGTCTTATTGGTGTACCAAATACATGAAATCCTTCAGAGTTGTGATAAAAACAAACGTCACACCAATAGTATAGGGACACATCACAAAAGACCAAAGAACAGCAAAATAACAACAAGACTTTTCGTACAACACTGAATACATTCATGAATTATTTAAATAAGAAAAGAATGCAATTTCTCTACTTTTCTTGTATGAAAAAAAGCACAAGTGCGAAAAAAGCAGATGATTCGACACATGTTTCATGACAAAATGCACTGTTTTTGGGATTATAACACAACCAAGTCATATTTACACAGATTACTTTTTATATTGATAACAAATTTAAGACCAATATTGTAGAGGTTTTAAACCATCCAACAGATTACAATATTACATTTTGGTGTTAATGCATGAATACATCAAATAACTATGAATTATTCTGCCCAATATTCTGATTACGAACACTTTTAATAGAGGCCTTTTATGTTATCTTGTTTGAAAGTCAACTTTAACACTTCTGAAGGCCGTATAACTGTACAAAAAAGGGAATCTAAGCCTTGTATAAAGGCGTCTAAACATTAGAGATTTCTAAAGTCAAAACTCACCAGTATTCTATTTGTATCTTCATGACTCGTATCTTAAGCAAGATGCAGGCTTCCTGGTTGTTAGAGGACCCTGAAAACAACACAGTCTTTCTCTGAAGAGACACCTGAGCTGAAGACAACACCCTGCTGAGCTCCCCTGCACCTGTCTCTCTCTCTAGAACACGCCTTTCAAAACTGCTCATCACAATGACTCTGCAAATATTTCCCTTTCGCCTCTGGATCAAGAAATCTCAGCTATGTAATAACACTAATGCAGGTGCTGGGCTGGAAACCAAGCTCAGAAACCATTATAAAGTCTCTTTCAGAGGAGTACACATTGGTGGAAATCCCGGTTAAGGGTTAGACAATGTGTTTGTGTCATCGGTTCTTAACTACGGAAGATCCTTCTGGCCATCCAAACTTTGTAGATTTTTAAATCTGCTTTAAAAACGGTATCTTCATTTATTTTGTTCCCTTCAATTATTTCATAGTATCACCTGCTTTTTTATTTGAATTGTCTGTATTTTTTTTTTCTGGGAGTTAAAACCACTTGGTCCTCTTAGCCCTGCCCAAACCTCCTTAACCCCTCCCACTATACAAACCGTGTCAGTGCTCTCCATGTCGAGACGTTTTAATTTGTGAACATCGTGTTTCAGCAGACTATATCTGAAAAATGACTGATATTGGACTTATAACCACACACAGGTGATACTGGCCTCCACACACTGATCTGAATTGAGATTCACTGTCTGCGTCTAGGAAATTTTGATGCAATGACACACCCTGCCTGAAGATGGCGTTTGCAGTACATCAGATGCTCTCCATGCCACATGAAGAAACAGGAAAGAAGGCGACAACAACGAAATCAAAGAGCACATAGATGGGAAAAAAAATTGAGAGGGAACTTGTGAGGCACTATTTCTTTCACGTATGAGTTCGAGATGAAAAGGTCGGATGTACGCCACCAAGCGGCTATTATGTCCTACTCACGTCATCAAAAAAGCCAGCCATCATTGGTCACTCGGATTCGATTTGGCAACCAGAAACATATGTAACTTCCACTTCACAATGTTTTCGTGGCGACGACTGCGTCTCAGTGTTGCACGTTTGTTTATGCTTCTTTAAAGGAGCTTGAACTCCACATCTTGATCTTGTCTGAGAGCTTGGAAGAGTTTTGCTGGTCCTCACTCAGTTTTAAACCTCCTACTGGGTTTCTGTTTATGACTGGGTTTCAACAGTAGACTGTAAAAAATATGATACCACCTACTGGCATTGGGCTACTATGAAGGTATTTCCGAGATGGAGAGAAGGCTGCGATTGATGGGAGCACAAGTGACTTCCTGTTAATGATGGAACTGTTGTGGTTCCAAGCTCCGCCTCGAGTCTGGCTCATACACTCAGCCTGTTATATACAATTTATTTTAAAAACTTCACTTTTCAAAATAATGTCAACGTCAATCATATAATCACATTTTATGAAAAAATGGAAAATTTGAGGAAAATTGAGCCAAGAATAAAAGAAGATAACGTTCGGAAACCATTAAAACCTTTGTGTAAACAACTTAGTTCCAGAGGAAACCGTTTTAAAAGTTCTGCTTTTCCCGATACACTTGTATTGGGTGGTAATCACTCTGCAGCCAGGGCCATGAGGGGGCGCTCTCAGCGGTTTGGTCTTCACTCCGCCGGCAACATGAGACACACTTGCTTTAAACCTCCATTGATGATAATTAGCATCGATTGGTTCAATTAGTGGACTATTAGCTTACATCACCCCGACACTGTAAGTGCACAAAAAAAAAAAAGAATCGCTGCGGGTTTGAAGGCAGTTCAAGGCAAATATTGACTTTTTTTTCTATTCGCTCACTTTGCATTTGAAAAAAATAATCCCTCATTATTTACATTTCTAAAAGCCTCCCTTGTTTAAAGTGTTATTATAGCTGCCCAAAGCATTGTTTCCATCACGTTTCCTTAAATAACACAATACACAAACATTTCCATAACATTTATGTATTTTATTCAATGTCGAGCACAAAACAACAGTTAGAGACGAGAGTAAATCAGCAGCTAAACGAAGCTGCATTACATCTTGATTCGACAGAAACACAATCGTCTAGAGCTTCCAGAAGAGAGCAAAAGATCCTCTTCGATTTTCCACTGATTACTACATGAACTGAGTAAAAACGATGCACAAGCGCAGGCACAAACAGGTCCTGAGATCCTACACCGGGGGTGCCAAACTCAACTCCAGTAGGGCCACAGCCAAACGGTTTTAACCAAATCCACCAGCTGCACTCGCCAAGTTGGGTTCAAGCGTTTAGTCTCTCTTTGCAGAGGCCCTCCGTTAACTGAATTTGACACCCCTTTTACTAAATCATCCCCATGCACCAAACGAGACGGTAATCCAGATGCGAATTAACCGTTTCGATGTCGAAAATAATGATTGGCAGTTACATCAATGCCCTCAAGCAAGATATTTGGATTTGACAGAAAGATTAAACTCTATCCCGAAACGCAAAATCAAAGCAATCACCTGAGTTCAACATCAACGAAAATTGTTATAAACCGTGCTCTACACGCACTGTAATCAACCATTTCTAGATCTACCAAACGCTAACAAGGTTTTTTTTACTAGCTGGATATTCGATGGAGACAGATTTAACTCAAATGAATAATGTTTTCCCTTCTTGAAGCAAACCAAAAAAAAAAGGACAAAACGAACCCAGAGATGAGGATAGCTTCATTAAAGCAAAACTCCAGACACGTTTTTTAGAGTAGTGTTGTGCATTAATGGGCCACCCATCCTTAAAACGCCACCATCCCCGGTCTCTCTCCTCTTGTAGAAAGCTGTGTGGACTGCTGAGCTCATATCAAACCTGTTAGTTTTCGAGTTATGATAATCATTTACGTCCAGCACGCAAGAAGAGGAAAGAGAAGGGGACGGTTCATGCAAGACGTCTTTCCTAGATGTTTAACTTTGGCCCAATGGACGGATTCGACTACGAAGATGTAGGCGACATATTAGTGAAACGTGTGCTTAGTAATTAAAGAATTGATTCCAGAAGATCTCATGAGCTAGAAACCAGCATTTGTTTCCCTCTCGGATGTACGTTCTGCCAAACGTTCGCCTACATCTTGCAGCTCTATTAACCAGGTACTTTGTTACGGTTTACGTTTACAAATGACCGAAGTGAAGGGTGAGTATCTTAAAGGATGACACAAGGTGGCCGGCTCTTGGTGATCTTCTCCACTGGTTGACCATCATGGGCTCTTTGTATTGCATTCATGAGCTTTATAGAAATAAAAAAAGAGAAGATTTATATAATGTATGACTTTTCCTCGTATTTTCCTCATTGTTACTCACATCATCCTCGTAAGGGAAGCCACTGGTTTCCAGCTTTGAGAAAATCAGCTGTCCATTGATCTCGATCTCAAAGCTCCCTGGAACAAGAGCAGGTTGAGTGTGTTTTATTATTTGTAATTATTATTTCGTTGAGCTCAGCACCACGTACCTTGGCGTCCCACGAAGCCACTGACATCCGCATCAGGGAACTCAGCACTGACGACATGCTTGAGCTCTTGATAGCGGGGCTCGTACCCTCATCCACCACTGCAAAGCACAGATGAGGATGAGATAGTATGCAAGTCTGAAAACATAGGCCCGTGTTTTCCCTACCAGTTAACAGAGGGGGTAAAAACTTGAATGCTCAAACCACAACTTGGAAGCATCCCTCTATTTACAGGATCACATTTCTCAAACTAATTATGGAACAAAAGAAGCATCAGTAAGTGAAGTATGAGCCCAAAATTTTGTGAGAGCTGCCACAAAAAAAGCATAAAGCAAAATAATCAGAAGCCACAGATTCAGCTGCAGCTGCCATTTATTTTCTGCCACTTCATTTGTGGGAGCTGCCTATGAAAGGGTTTACTCTTACTCGGAGTTGCTTATTCCGCTGAACAAACCCCTGATACTTTCCGAATAACATAGTAAAATAAAATATTCTATGTGAAATAATTTTTTTTAATGTGTGTGTGCGATCATAAATATAATCTGAAGCTAATTTCAGCCAGTGCCTGTATTGTCTTGAGTCCCTGAAACACTAGTGAAAAAAAAAATCACAAAGCACACTGCATTTTAACTCTATGTGCTAAATATTCTTAGCAAAATATTAAAAACTAACGATATCGGGAAACTCCCTTTTAACACTTGTACGTGTGACGTATTTGTTAAATAAACGCATAGTTTCTTATTATACTTTGACATCTAAAGACACGTGCTCAGGCAGTCAATGAATTGTTTCTTTTATAACCGAGCAAAAGGGGATTATGAAGAATAATGACGATGCTAATGACAAACAACAAAGCTAGCTCTAGCGGAACGTACTTTTGCGCGCTGGCTAATCTCACACTTTTCTAAAAGTGAATTGAGGGACATCGAAAATCAGCAAATTCCATTAAAATACATACGTTTGTTCTAATTACTCACCAATATTCAACTTTTATTTGTACACCCATCTTGGCCTAGCTTTGTTAGCCGGTGGAGCGTTTCCTCGTCTGTCACTGCCCCTAGGTGTCCATAGAGCTTCAGCGCCCCCTCTCGACTGGAGAAAAATTCTTACGCACGAAGCTTACGCACGATGGCAGTAGCCACCCATTTAACAGTGTAACGGAACGCACTCGTCAAAGTTCTTGGAAAGTACAGCGATAGACACCTTTAAAATAACCGTAGTACGCTTTATATTTCACATAAGTGTTTTAACGCTTTTGCTGAACAATTCCCGTATATAAAATGTACCGTTACATTTCAGCAACAGCAGGGATATCCATATCAGGCAGACATAAGTAATTTTTGCAATACAAAGCAAACTGAACAAAAATAAATATATAAAAACAAGAACGAAATAAAAAAAAAATATTTTTGAACGAAATTCAAAATGGGGTATATGCACGCAAATCAATGACGCACTTCCGCCCAAAATTCCACCAGCTCTGTAATATCCTGTATCACCCAATCGAGTGTGATTTTGCAAAGTGAAAACTGTCTTTTGTATATTTTGCCAGTAATTAAACAAAATATCATCACCTGGTTACATATAAAATGTATAAAACATTGTTTTTTTTTATAGCTTTTTAGTCATTAAATTAGAAACAGCTTACTGTGGCTAAAAAAGAAATGCACCTAAGCAGAAAGAGAGTATTATAAAGCATGTGCTAATTCTGTTTCTGCCATCAAACAGAAGCTTTTAAAAAAAACAATGTCCTGGTTGAAGTTTAAAATGTTCCTATCAAATAATATCAGCGTTAAAATCATACTGTCAGGGATGATCATACTTCACAAAACAGGTGAAATCTCAGATTAAATTGTGCCTCGTTGTTGTAAAGATTGCACACGACTTCTTTCGACTGATGACTCAACCCTAAAATCATTTTCACAGAATAGTGCACTGATTCGCTGTGTCATTTGTTATTAAGGCCCAGGTGGCTTTTTAAATGAGAGGCTGTGATTTGGAGCCACATTACACTATTATAGACTCGTAAAGATGATGTCATAGAGGACTCATAACTGACACCATGCTGCAATTGCTTTGACAGGGCATGAGAAGCCTCAGAAGAGAAGAGAGAAAAGAGAGAGTGAGGAAGAAGGAGAGGGAGAACAGAGGGAGGCAGTGGTAAAGAGAGGGGGAGAATGGGGGGGGGTAGAGAGAGTGAGTTACTGAGAGAAAGGGTGAGAGAGAATGAGAGAAGAGGAAGAGGATAGAGAAAGGGGGGATAGAGGTAGCAGAGGGAGAGGAGACAGAGAATGAGAGAGGAGAAAGATGAAGGTGAGAGAGAGAGAGAAAGAGGAGAAAGAATGAGAGAGAGAGAGAGAGAAGAAAGAATGAGACAAAAAATGGAGAGAGAGAGAGAGAGAGAGAGAGAAACACATGATCCAGATATAGACAGAGTTCTCACAGTTCAAAAATGGAGTGAGGGAGGCAGAGACCGACATGGAGAGACTGTTTCACTGTGCGAAGAACATACAAAAGAGGACGAGACACACTTCCTGCTCCAGTGTCTTAAAGATCTCCATGAGAGGGAAAAATCTTACCCGGATTCCAAACTCTGATCCCAGAGTTACACAACTTGATATTGAAAAAAAAATTCTTATTGGGAGGAGCTAAAAGCTCCGCTAGCTGCTCTGTATTCTGATCATTCTCAAACTGCGAGACTCATCAATAATCCTGATCCGATGTTTTTACACACTGAACTTTATTAATGTGGTGATGTCCCTGTTTTTCATAACACAACATTGTGTTTCACAGTCATGCTAATAAAGCTTGGTTGAACTGACGGAAGGGAAGAGAAGGGAAATTAAGAGATGGGAAGAGAAGTGAAGAGATGGGAAGAGAAGAGATACGAAGGTAAGAGAAAAGACAGGGAAGAGAAGAGATGGGAAAGGTAGGGAAAAGAAGAGATGGGAAAGGGATGAGAAAAGATGGGAAAGGTAGGGAAGAGATGGGAAGGGTAGGGAAGAGATAGGAAGAGTAGAGAACAGAAGGGAAGGGTAGGGAAGAGAACAGTAGGGAAGGGAAGAGATGCAAAGGGAAGAGAAAAGATGGAAAGAGAAGAGATGGAAAAGGGAAGAGAGGAGATGGGAAAGGTAGGGAAGAGATAGTAAGGGTAGAGAAGAGATGGGAAGAGATGAGATGGGAAGGGAAGAGGTGGAAAGGGAACAGATGGGAAGAGATGAGATGGGAAGAGAAGAAACGGTAAGGGTAGGGAAAAGATTGGAATGGAAGAGAAGAGATGGAAAAGGGAAGAAAGAAGATGGGAAAGCTAGGGAAGAAATGGGAAGGGTAGGGAAGAGATAGTAAGGGTAGAGAAGAGATGGGAAGAGAAGAAACGGTAAGGGTAGGGAAAAGATTGGAATGGAAGAAAAGAGATGGAAAGGGAAGAGATGTGAAGGGTACGGAGAGGAAGAGAAGGAAAGAGTAGAGAAAATAGAAAAGAAAGGGAAGGGTGCGTGAGAACCGGTCTGAGAACATCTGAGAGCCGTGGAAGTGCATGGATGAGCAGAGAGAGATTGATCTGATTGGATGACTGATTCAGATTGTCGGTAGGAGGATTTAGGGCGACACTGAATCCCAGACTGGATCCTGTTGCAAATGAGCCAATCCAGACCTCTGAATGCTTCAAAACCTTAGAACGGGAACAAACCAACGTCTGACCCAAGGAAAGCCTCGGAATGGACTTCATTTGCTGCAGAGTCACATGTTTCATGCTGCAGTGAAGGACTATTTCTGGGTCTTACTCTGACGGAAGCCTGTGGAAGTGAGATTATCTATTGACGAGGGCCATGATCTTTCTCTGCATGGAGACTTATGAGGATTTATGGGATGGAAGATGGACAATCAGTCTCCCCTCTCCGTCTATCCAAGTGGAGTTTCTCACTCTGTCCTTCACTCCAAAGTCTAGTCGAGTCCAAGCGCATCTATCTCCATTAGTGTAATGGTGTAAAGCAGCTTAGACTACAGCCCTCCACACTCTACAGCCTTCTGTCAGGATCACATTTCTTTCATCGCTGTTTTTCCAGGTGGAGGGAGAGAAGGAGAGAAAGAAGAGAGGATGATTTAGATCCATTCGAAAGGGAGTCATCCATCCTCGGCTTCCTGTCAGCACTTTACACAGGAGACTCGTCTTAGAACTAGTGAAATAGTGTGTTTGCTCCTGCCCCACAAGGGGGGTTTCGTAGAGAGAGCGCTACTTTCCCACCACCAGGATATTAGCCACCTGCAAAAACCCCCACAGAGAATTTGGATGCTAATGCTTGGTGATGATTATTCGATTCTAAATAGCTTTGAAGGTTTGCCCACGGACAAAGAAAAGACAGGTTCTTACATTTGGTCAAAGTCAGAACAACAATAACTATAACTAATACTAGGTTTGGTTGATTTAAAAGATCAATAAACCCAAGGGAGCAGTTGTCTGGTTCTCAGGGGTCCCACTTCCGGATCCCCAACTGGACAGCCGTGGGGAACCAGAACAGGATGTGACAGGTCAGGTGGAAGGCCAGGAAGCAATTACGGCCGGTTAGCAGAGGGTGATTACAGAGACACATCCAAATCTGACTTTGAGATTGATTAACCCTCAGCTCTGAGTTCCTGTCAGGGACTTGAGTAAGAAATATCAATCAGTTTGTTTAATTACCTATTATTTTGTTGACTCAGAAGCACAGACCCAATAGCGCTAGTTTAGCTGTTAGCAGTTAGCTTGAACCGTGTGCGCTAATGACGGCAGAACGGAGATAGACAATACATTCTTGTTTCAGCAAGGATTAGTTCCAATTCTCAAAAACATAAGCGTGATGTGCATCAATGTGGCACGTTAAAGATAGTTTGAGGGTTTCGGGAGAAGTTATTTGGAATTGATGCCTAGTCGCTTACATGAATCAATAAATTAAGATAAATTCCCTTCTATGCACGTGGGTATGTGTGAGACTCTAAACAAATGTCCAAAAAAAAATGTTTTTCATCTGCTTAAAATGTAAAAAAAAATCCCTGTGCTGAAGATCTGCTTTTTCTTTGGGCTCGTAATGTTTTCTGTTTGCGAATCGGAAAAAAATGCGGCTCTAAAGGAGCTGTAATTTTGACCCAGAGCCCTTTTTACTTTACCTGGCACAGAGCATCAAAGTCCATGACGTATGTCATCAAAAAATAAAATGTTGACGAATTAGAGAGAAGTGCTGAAGGTAGATGAAAGAAAAGCCCCGCCTACTTTCGGACCTATGTGAAGGATTTAACAGCCAGAATTTAAAATCCAGTTCATGAGTTTTTAGTAAATGGTCATTTTGCTTCATTATAGATAACTGTTCTTTTATTGTTTAATACCCTTGGGATCTTACAGAAAACACAACAAATGAAATTAACTGTAATATTTTTATGAAAAAAATTAATTCATGTGAATCCTGAAGTAATGAAGATCATAAATCTTGAAGGTCTTGAAGAACGTTTGTAAATGTATAAAGAGAAACCTCCTTATCCTTAAAACGATGTTCCCACTCTCATAATTCATGTGAAAATGATTATGGAACAGTTCGGATTGAATAAAAGCGGCTCGGCATGTCTTTGTTTCAAACGCCGGTGGGGTATGAAGACTCTGCTCTTGATGGATTAGGAGTGAACGCAGACATCATAAGGAAATAATGTCGAGGACTCTCTGAACGTCACTCATTCCCAGCAGCAGACGAATCGTCGCCTGTTGCTCCACGGATCCCCGAACAGATCCACAGCCACCGCGAGGCCTTCTCCTCAGCCTTTAAGATGTTTCTGGGGGCTTTTCTCACCTGCACTCCTCTCACTCCAAGGAGGTTGAGAGTTCGAGGGTTGAGGGTTCGTGGTAATGAGTGAAACCTCGGCACCTGACCACAGAGAACTTTCTGAAGTTTCTTTTTTTGTAAAAATCCTTTTGAACAAACTTTTACCTTCTTTCTCTGTTGTCCGCTGAGCCTAAAACACAGAGGAAGTGTCGTAATAAATCACAGCAGAAAGAGAAGAACCCTTTGCATTTCTTCTGGAGAGTTCTTTTCCTACTCAGAACAGTGTGTTATTGTTAGGATCCTTTTTATAATAACAAAAAAAAAGGTAAAGTTTCCTTTAAGATCTCTTAATGAAGCGCTGGTCCTGGGCGCGGAAGCGTGTCTTGCTAATTGTTTGATTGCGACCGTCATCTTTTTGGTGTCCCAGAGGAATCAACCGTATCAAAGCATCCGATACCAAGCTCCGCTGCCAACTACAGCGAATAGACAGAGAAGGGTGAGGAAGAGGGGAGCGATGAGATCGGGTGTTAATGGAGGAAGGAAGAGGAGAGGAAACGACGAGTGTCAGATGAACTCTGATAGACATTTGATACGTTCGGATTGCAGCGTACTCTGGGGATAACATGCGCTCTGTGGCCTCTGACTGACCTTATCATCAGAATAGACCTGAACCGCTTCCTTAATCAAAAGCAGAAATCACCCGCCTCCAAATGCTACAAAATTGTCCTTTTTTCTCTTTCAAGCTCCTTTAGATTTGTTAGTCTTCTGGCACAAACTTTGTGTGCTCCACAGATTTCTCTTTTGGATTCAAGTCTGAGCTTTGTGCTGGTCAGTCAAGTTTTGGAGGTATTTCTTCAGCAGAAGTGAGGTGTGCTTTGGGTCACTATTACGCTGGAAGACACAAAAAAACGACTGAAACCAAACTTTCAAAATCTTCATATAGTCTTCCTGACACCCCTGCAGACTCAAAACACCCGCAAGACCTTTACATGGTCTCTCAGTCTAGTTCTGTTGAACACACAAAACACTTTTGAGACTGCTTCCCAAAAGATGACCATTGACACCTTGCACACGGTGGGACAGACACAAAGGGTCATTACAAAAGAGGCTTCGCAGAGCTCTGTGTCCAAAAAGATTGACAGAGAGAGGATGAGAAACAAAAGATGTAGTGAAATGTGTACAAGCATTAAGGATAACTGCACCCTGGAGAGGATTGTGAAACAAAACATTCCCAACAAACTGCCTCTAGAGTCTGGGGGAAGAGAGAACAGGCACAGAATGGAAGCAGCTTGAGGTTTAGTGTAAACTTTCCACAGTCAGAGATGGTTTGGGATGCCCCAGCCGCTTGCTGGGGTGGGTCCACTGTGTTTTTTGAAGTTCAAGATCCAAACAGCCATCTACCAGGACGTTTTAGAGCATTTCGTGCTTGCTGCAGCTGACTTTCCAGCAGGAATTAGTGCCAAAGCTCCCAGTACTATGATTCCCCTGTTCCCTAACATCGTAGGAAATCTCTGGTGAACACTGCCGAAGAGCTGGAGCTGGAAGAGCAACCTGGGCTTTTGAAACAATTAAAGCAATTTAAAATAGCAATAATTCAAAGGAATCAAACCCGCTTGGGAAATAAAGAGCTAGAAACAGTTCAAATACAAACTGCTTAAACATGGCGACCTCGAACTGTGCCCAAATGTGACCTTTGAAAGCTTGCCAGCGGTTTTACGTGAGACGTATTTCCCCTGCAAGGAGACGCACAGAAGTTTGCCTAATAAGTCGATTACCGTATATTGATAAGCTCAAAGCTGATGAGACGCTGGAGCACATTCCACGTGACTACATCCAAACATCTGACCTTTCCTGTCCATGAATAAAACCCTGTGTAGTACGTCCTGATGGATCGGCTCTTCAGGTTCATAAATAATGCGCTGGAATAGTTTATGTTTGTTGTAAAAGCCGCAGTTTGTTTGATCTCATCTCAAAGCGAATCAAAACTCACCTGCACTCTATGAATGTCCGAGTCAGAAGTGTGTCAGGGAACAAGATACCTGCAGTTCTGTGAGAAAACACTTTTTCCAGGCGGAGCATTTATGTCGAGGTTGTGGGTCAGGATTCCACTGATATTTCGAACGGATTTAACCTTCGCTAAAGCTGAAGATAGATTTACGACCTTTACCTTCCTCTGGTTATGATTCCACAGACTTCACTCTGAATATCAAGTGTCAAATAAAAGGAACGCCGCGGTGAAGCTAAAAGAAACCAAAGCATTCAGGTTTTGAAGCCAACATATAAATATTATTAAACTCTCTGCAGGCACCGGTGCATGCGCCAATCACAGCGGCTGTTTGGCTTTAAGTTTTATACACAACTGGGACACAACCAGTGCTTAATTTGTAAATTTGAAGTTACTGGAACACAACAGGACTGGGGTGACGGAGAGGGGGGCTGGCCCAAAACAGTTGCTGGAACACAAACAGAACGCAATGGTTCAGTGTCTAACATGCCTACTTTTAAGCAGCAGGACTTACATACATCATTTACAACATAATTTAAGACATATACACACAAAAAACCTTTAGATTACTTTCAACACAATTTATCTTAATCTTCAATATCATGTTAAATGGCCGTTTAACATGATAGACTTGAGTCTTCGTTTCTATTAAAAAACGAAAGCAAACTTGTCTTTTAGACATGTTAGCACGAAGGAGTCAGGACACTTTTTGTTTTGGCCAAATGCCGCCTAAAAATAAGTTACGTACAGGACGTAAATTACCCAGCAGCAGCCTTTTCAGACTTGCTAGTAGTGCATTTTATTTATTTATTTTTTTTACATTATACAATGCACAATAAAGAAAACACACTAACACAATAATTATTAATTATTTTATTTTATAATATTTTTATCTAATCGCTAAATTCCACATAATACGGGCCGGCCTGCCGACTGCAGGGGACAGCACCAGCCTACGACGAAGGCAGCCTGGCACACCATAGGCGAGTGCTCTGTATATTCTTGAGTCGGGGGAATGCATTGTAGTACAGTAGAGTGAAAAAGGTGGGCAAGAATTGGGCAGATAAAGACAAATGGGGTCAGATAATTACCGGATCCCAGAATAAAATTTTCCGGATCCTTGGAAGCCAGAAATTGAGAGAAAACGGATTGCGTTCCGGCAAACGGCGGAACAAATTAAGCACTGGACACAACCCACCGATTGTTTAATTTAGTTTTATTTCAAATATAACATGTAGGTGTCCAAAACATTATTAGTTTTGATATTTTGTGTTTTGAAGGAAGAGTAATTCAAGTAATTCAAATTAAAATGTGAGAAAATCACTTTCAGATTTGTTTGCAGACCCCAACAGTGCCATCTAGTGGTGAAAAGAAGGGATAGCTCTTGGAAGTACAAGACTTGCAATATGGCTTGTGTTTTTCAAACTTTCGGCACAAAAAGTATTTTATAGTTTTCACATTGTTTTTTTTGGTGAATTGATGAATTAGTTTTTTGTCGTAACACTTTTGATTTTGTTATAAAACATAAAAACAGCTCCTTGTCAGGAATAAAAAAAAATAGCAGCATTTAAAACTCTGGTACAATTTTTGGTACAATTTGTGGTTTGTTGTGGAATTTTTGTGAAAGAAGAACAACAAAAAAAGAAGCTTGGGTTGTTCTAAAAAAGATTTAAGGGTCATTTATTACAACAAAATGTAAAAAACACTCAAAATTCCCTAGACTTCTGAGGGTTAATTATTATATCCAATACGATAAAAAACAATATTTACCAGGGGCATGCATAGGAGCAGAAATGCAGTAAATAAACAAAATAGACCACAGTTTGCCTGGAACTCTCCAAACCTTCAAGGAATCTCCACCATGCTTAACAGTCTCCTGCAGGCACTTATTGTTGTACTGCTAAAACCACATTTATCAACTGTTTTCAGACATTTTTCGGCTCCCAGTGTTTTCCTGCGTACTCAAGTCACTTGTTCCCATGTCGGATGCCTCAGTGTCGTGCTTTTCTTTGTGGTCCTTATCTCTTTAATCTGCTTTGAAATATCTTAGAGAGACCTTGTTGATACAGAAGAACCATCATGTTTCTTGGTGCTGTGCACATTATTGCCATTAAAAGAGACTGTCACCTTGCTAGCAGAGTTTGGCTGTTCCTCCTCCAGTTTTATGCCTCCTACACAGCTGTTTTGGTTTCAGTTCATGACTGGATTTCAGCCTATGTGTGGATCGTAGACCTGAAAATCCTTGAAGGGATAAAAGAATAAAATGTGGTCTAAAATAATTTCAACGATAAATGAGAATTCTTCCTTTCATCGACTACCTGACCAAACGAGATCCTGCGAAAAAAACTCACAGATGGGCGTCCTCCCATTTACAGCCAATCCCTGCTCCCATGCCTTTTGCATTTATCCCATGTTCCTTCAAAGAATGCACGAATTTAAACAGAGCTGGCTGTAAAAGTGGCTTCAGCAGAACAAATAAGAAAAGCACATGTTGAGCTAAAAATACTCAAACCGCTCTGACTTTCATTCCTGTCGCGTCTGTGTACATCATTTCAATTTGTGTGGCACCGATAAAAAGATCTGGTTTCTTCAGATGGTTCGTAATCAGCGCCAACGTAAGTTTGCGAGGTGAAGGACTAGCTCAGAGCTGCAGAGAGTGGTGCGAGCACAGACGAGCCAAATTCCACAACGATGTTTCAATCAGCTGCTCTTCCGTTCTTCTTTTTCACAAATGGCCCGAGGAAATGACAGAAAAGGAAAGAGCTTGGCTCATTTTTCACATAGTTTTTCATAACCGAGCACCCGGGGTGTTCTCTGCACTCAGAAGGTGGTATCTTTTGTGCCCTAACGCTTTCCCTCCTCCTTCATCTTGATACAAAGGGGTGTCCCAGTGCTTTTTTAACGATGGGATGGGATAGGTCGAAAGGGGTTTGCATCCTTCCAAGCCAAGTGAAGGCTAGGCTGGCTCCAACATAGTTCAATTAACTCTACTCGGGGTTTATTTGGTCCCACTCTATATAGAGTTAAACCGACTCTGAGAAAGAGTTATATATAATCTATTTTCTTCTTGTTTTTTTCAAATCTGCACAGGAAAATGTACAATAAAAATGAACTGTTCAGAGAGGGAACGAATGCACCTCGAAATAGACTGTGAAAGTTCAAATAGACTCATTTAAATAACTCTTCTTAAGAGTCTATTTCACTCGATATAACGAGTTAATTTAACTCTTAGGATTTTACTGCGTACTCCTTAGACCTCACGCTTTCCCTCTCTCCTTCCTTTTGTCCGCTCATGTGATGCGAAGGGATGTCCCAATGCTCTTTTAACTAAGGGACCAAGGCAAAGGGGTGTGTATCTTTCCAACCCAAGACCCACACTTCAATCGAAAGGGGGAGATTGCTCTCCACACAGAGACGGCGACGCTCCTACATCTGCTGAGCCAGGAATGCAGCAGTGTGTCTGCAGCTAGGCGGATAATTCGCAGCCAGGCTCCTCCTGAAGTTTGTTATTGGATTTCATGTCACATATGCAAATATAGGCACGTTATACAACACTTTCCCTTTCCAAATATTTCAACCAAATCCTTTTTTCAGTGATATTTGAAATGTTCAGGTGACAATAAGCTCCAGTAAACAAGCCCTGATCCAGGGACTAATGCAGACAGGGCTCAGAAACAGCCGGACGGCGCGGTCAGGTTTGCCATCGACTGGCAAGAAACAGCACAATCTGCAGTGATTTATCCACCGTCAGGGAATGCACTCACACATGGCTCCAGCGCTAAGACACAGAGAGGCCAGGAGCGCTATATTTCCCTGCTGGTGATCCCTCTGTCTTAAAGTTTAGCAAAATCTCGCATCAGTGAGGCGGCATGCTTTAGATCTGGCCGTCATATGGATGGAATCAAAGAGGCATAGCATCCAGGGTGGGAGAACTTCACATCTGTAATGCGGATTATTTGAAACATGCAGGGTTTCTGAACGGCCTGGAGAGCGTTGAGGTTCTGCCGGGAGAGTTCTGGTGTGCACATGGGAACAGCCGTCTTAATGTTGCCTATAGACGGTGTCAGCGGATTGTTTAATAAAACTGGCTCCGTCCCCTGTCCAAAGATAGCAATGCTAGTGAACACTCAGCAGATTCTTGAAGCTCGACCCGAGGGCCGCATTGTGCAGATTATGAGTGAGATAAATGCTAGAGCTCTCAGAAGTGTAACTGAGCGCCAACTCAGGCGACGTTCCCAAATGTTTTTACGCTTCATCATGATCCATATTCGAAACCTCCAACCTAAACTCAACGCAATTTCAGTTTTAACTTTCCACATAGTCAGATTCAGTAAAGGAAGTTCAGCCATTCTCTAGATCTGGTGTTTTTAGCATTAGCTTAGCATAGATCATTGACTCCAATCAGACCGTTAGCATCTTAACACAAATTGTTAATAGAGTTTACATATTAATAGAAGATTTTACCTGTTGAATAAAATCTTTTGCCCTGACGCCTGGTGTATCATGGGCCAGTTCGGTGCTACAGACCCAAGCAGGTGTCTTTCTGGGTCTGCTTTTTGTATTCGGACCAGAACTGAGCCAGCATTTGAACCAGATCTGCTTCAAGACTGTTATTCTTTGGGGCCGAAAACTAGTTCTCTAAGAGTTTCATGCACAATGAGTAACTTAATACAGCCCCCTTGTCTCTATGGTTTTCCTAAGCTGAGATAAAGACAGCCCAAACCGGTTGCTATGGTAAACTGCCTGGTTGCTATGGATGGGGTGAAATAATATAATGTTCCAGTGTCAATATGAGTAAAAAAAACAACACCCATGTCTCTAAAGTCGTCAACATTTGAGATATAGATCTGGTAGTTTGGCTGCTATGGAGGGGTGACATGTTCCCTGTGTCAATAGGAGTAAAATAAAGCAAGAATTTCCTAAGCTGAGATAGTGATATGCCAAATTGGTTGCCGAGGTAAACAGTATGGTTGCTATGCAAGAGTCAGTGTCAATATAGTGTTCTCTTTTTAAACCTAACCCCCACGTCTCAATTTAGTTTCAAAGCTGAGAGAGTTCTAAGAGTTTGGTTGCTAGGGTAAGCAGTATGGTTGCTAGGGAGTGGACACCTTGTAGCATGAAATATACATAAAGCGCAGTGTATAGATGATTTGAGATGAAAATAATGCTCATTTTAAATGTTTGCAACCGAGTCTGGGGATCTCCAAAGTTTTCTGATGGAGATTTCCAATCTAACGGTTTCCTCCCCTGTGGGATCACTGGGATCACGTTTCGAGTCGGAAGCAGTTCCTTATCGATCTGTTAACTCATCAATAGATCCACATCCGACATCGTCAAGGCGACCACCCCCCCTTTCACACACAGAGCACCACACAGATGAATGAAGTCACTCTCTGAAACGGAGATGATTAAACCAGTCTGGGTCAAATTAAATCAGGATTTATTGATCGCCGGGTGAAAATTAACAGATGATGCACTTTTTATTCATGTTTTGACTTTTTCAACAATTCTGTAAAATTCTGTTGAAACAGTATTTATGAGACAGATTTGCTGTAGTTCTTACGCATGCCTCCTACCCTACCCCATTCTTCCAAAGCAGATCTCTCGGGCTCCTACAGATTTGTTGGTCTTCCGGACCGAGAGATTTTCTGTTGGATTGAAGTCTGGAGAGTCAAGTTCACTCCCTTTGCTTCTATCCTCATTGCCATCGACCCAAACCAAGTTTTCTTATGGAATCCTCTCTTAAGTTTTCCCTTTTCCATGTTTCCCAGCACCAAACACACGACCCCCCCCCCTTCCCCCCCAACATCCTTTCTCTAAACATAGGCCACATCTTTATGGACAAAAAGCTGTAGTTTGGTTCCAGGATGCATCACTTTCTCCAGGTTATCCTTAGCAAACATCGTTCTGGTTTATCTTTCGCTTCACTCCACTGTTTGTTCTCCACTGTGTTGGTCTCTTTAAACCTCTTGATAGTGCTTCGATAAGAGCGTGCTTCCATCTCAATCTTTCAAGTCTAATCTTTCTAATTATTAGAGACACTAATAATCATCGCAAAGTGCCATTCAAACTATTTAATGATTTAAACAAAGGAGGAGCGCCATTTTCAAAAACGTCATGTGAAGTCGTACGTAGCATTAGCTGCTGGGGTCCCGGTGTCATTTGATCTGAAACCGTTGGAGTCAGCAGTCTCCGGGAGCATCTGCTGGACAAGGAGCACTTTAAGAAACCTCTTGCTTGGCTTTAATGGATTTGTAAAATGATGATACAAGTCTAGGTTTCCTTTAAAGCGTATATCAGCACAGGATCCTCGCTCCTCTGTCTCAGCACTTTCTCCACGCACTCCTGTAAAGATCTGGTTTTCTTTTGGATAAACTAAATAAACTTGTTTTGACTTTAATAAAAAAAGTAAGAAGTCTGGGAATAAACGCAGTAGACGTGTGGAAAAATGCTTTCAGAAATATACTTTTTTTTTTTAAATGCACAAAAAGCAAACCAAAGAAACATCTGAAACTTCCAACCCAGCTCCAACTCTTCTAGGTACACTTGCCCATAATCAGGGATTTTGTATGATTACAAAAGCTGCAAATGATCTAGAGGTTGAAACCCAGTCATGAACTGAAACAGAAACAGCTGTGTAGGAGGCTTAAAACGGATCTCTTCCAGACAAGGTTTCAAATCAAACAGGGGGTTAAAGATGCGATGTTCTAGTTTTTTTCTAGGGAATGTTGAAGATCGTAGATGTGTTGGCTCTGGAAACATATGGAGTAGATGCAAGTGCCTTTTGAAGATCTCCAGCAGAGCTCAGAACTGGTAGAAACCGGTGGGCCCCAGGTGCACACAGAAGTGGTCTTCATGGAAGAGTTGCAGGTAAAAAGCCATAGCTCCGATGTGGGCAGACGTGTAGGCTCAAGTGTCCATGAAAACACAGGAACTGGGAGCAGAAGTCAATATTGGCTCACAGCCGAAGGTGATTAGTTGAGTAATAATAATAATAATAATAATAATAATAATAATAATAATAATAATAATAATAATAATGGGTTTCTGCAGGCAGCAGTGAAACATGGTGGAGGTTCCTTGAACATTTGGGGCTGCATTTTTGCAAATTGAGATGGTGCTCAATCAAAAGATAATGCAACAGCATCAGAGACGCGTGCTTTCTGCCGCAGGACAATGGCCTCAAACACACAGACATCATGAGGAACAGTCTTCAGCGTAAAGAACAAGAAGAACTGGAGGTGATGCACGGCCCTGAGGAGTCAGAAGGATGAGGAACAAGCTCCAGCAGAGTTCCCTGAGGCGCTGTGTGCAAACGATTAACACTAAAGTTTACTTTTGCACACTATATAGAAAACGATCCACTTTCATTGGCTCTCCGCAGAATCCAGAGTCAGATTTAAAACTCGTTCGTCTTGTCAAATAAAAAGCCAAACAGGTGGAAAACATCCAGAAAGAATGATGGCGGAAAGGAAAAGATAGTAAAACCTTCTCATCCCTGGCGCTTAAAAACGTCTCAAGCCTCATCTGTCAACTTGCGTGACTCACCGGCTGCAGGCGCCCCCCTGTGGCGTCAGTTTGATCAGTCCAGTCGCGTGACGTCATACTCAGGAGTGTCACGCAATCAAATGACAAATACTTTACCCCTTAATCTGGATCGATTCGCATCTGTACTTCTGCATTTTTCTGAAATTGACTTCAGAGAGAAGAACATCTCAGAGATTTATTTGGAATGCGCACAATGGTGACGAGGGGGCGCTCACGCAAATGACGCAAAACTACAAGTTAAAATAGAGAGAGAGAGAGAGAGAGAGAGAGAGAGAGAGAGAGAGAGAGAGAGAGAGAGAGACAGAGAGACAGAGAGAGAGAGAGAGAGAGAGAGGTGCTGATGGGGGGAGCCCTGCTCATGTGAGCGCGCACGCTCTCTCCTCCACAGTGCTCTGCTGGACAGCTCCGGGAGCCGGACGGTCACCGTCACGCGCGCGCACCGCACCGCACCAGACACATGGAGCTAATATGAGCCGTCCGACCCCCTCCACCGCTCACTCCAACTGATTTACCGGCGAGAGAGCCATCCGAAATGGAAAGTTTGGTGTGGATCTTGATTTGCGGGGCGGTAAGTTTGGTTCCTGACTGAGTGAATGAGGCTTAATTAGGATCAGGTGCAGCGCGGGAGCCGCGCGCGATGCTCGTGATGCAGAATCGCCTCGGTTTGTGCTAGAGGATCGTGATGACTAATCTCGGCTGCGGGAAAAGGGCTAGAGTATTCTCTTTTATTTCAGACACACTGAAAAATGGAAATGCGCGGAAGCAAACTTTCATTAAAGTTGCTCAAGGGTCTGCAGCCTTTTGCAGCAAAAGAGCCTTTTTCATCCAAATAGAATCTAGCGCTGAGCACTTTTCATGTTTCTATTAATGAATTAAAAGAACGACTTAATTTCTAAATTCTACACAAAAAGGAGAACCTACTTTCATGAACACAACACGAAGGAAACATTGCGAATCTTAAGTTTGCACCATTTTCACTTTGACTAAAAACGAGATGTTTCGGTTGCTTTTTAAAGTCAGGTTTGTGTTTTTTCTGAAGAAGGTGGATTACTTCCTGTAAATTCATTTAAATAGTTTGTCATTAATTTCATAATCTCATTCATTCAACTTCTTCACCCGCTTGTTCGCTTTCGGGGTCCCGGGGGTCAAGCACACTTCGGGGGTGCACTCTGGCCACATTTACTCACTAAGGGGAATTGACAATATTCAAATAAGACGTTTTGGGGAGGAAACCCACCCAATCACAGCACGATCTCCTCCCTAGAAGTGTTATCAGCGGATATTCTACCTTTCTTTGAATCAACAGCAGGACAAATGACCTTTTAATAAAGTTTTAAGCTGCGTTTTATTGCTGTATTTTAACAAAGACATTCTACGGTGCAATAGAAATGTGCTGGTGATTTTCGGCGCTGTGCAAACATTGTTTACATATCATTAACATATTTTTGCTTTTTTATTTTGCGTTCAAAACAACTCTCCTAGCTGCCCTTGCACACAGGAGCTTAGGAGAACTAAGCGCTGACCTTCCTGGAATCTCGCTCTGTGAGGGCCATTTGTTGATCTGTACTCTCAGAAAAGTTCTTATTGGCTTTGGCTGTGTGTTTGGGGTTACTGTCCTGCTGCAGACTACATTGAAGCCCTCTCTGGTGGTATTCCACATTCATTATTGTACTCTTGGATGAACACACTGCCTTTAACTGCAGCTGAATATTTAACATTTTCACTAATCAGGCCAGAGCACCTGCTGCCATTTTCCTGCAGCCAAGTTCTTATGCTTTCATCCACACTTTGCCTTATACACACGCCAGGAACAAGTAGATGGGTGTATGAGGGTACCAGTGGTTTCTACCAGTGGACATCTTCCCCTTCCAAAGGCTAATTGGCACAGGAAGCCCCTGTATTGTGTCTTGTGGCCTGTTCCTCACCCCGTTTTAAGCTCTTTGCTACCAAATCCCTGACTTGTGCAAGCGTATCTATACGAACTCCCAAACATTGATTGGATTCTGATTCTGCGTCTGGTAGACGCTCGTTTACTGATCTTTTGAATTTCGTTTTTATGAAAGACACGTTTTTCCAAATCTCCGCACGTGTTAAACCCACATTTATCAGCATGAAACAAAGTGGTAGCTCTGTAATAACAGTTTCCTTTGGTGTGTAATTACCAAACGTAACAGTGTCTCGGCATGTTCCGAGCCTTAACCGTTTTATTATTTATGATTACCTCAAATACCAGGAATTAAACTCACCCTGTGCTCTCTAAAGGAAATTCCTGAAGCTCGACCCAAGTGCGTGAGCACGTGCCCCCCTGGTCTCCTGCCGAGTGCCCCAGGTGTCCGTCACCTCCTCCGGTCGGGTAGCAAATCAGTTTAAGCAGCACACGCTCTTGACAAACACAATTACACCGTGACCTCTTTTCAGTGATCAGATTTGCAAAATGGCAAAGGAGCCGACAATTGAGTTTGAACCAGGTGCTGAGACTGAGTGAAGGATCTCCAGTGACACATGAGCCTGCAGCGCTCCGTCTGGAGCCAGATCTCACCGCGGTGGGCTCCGCTAGGAGATCTGACGAGGACAGAAATGGCTTAATTGCTGGTGTTGAACGTGTGATTCATGGGGCTGCAGAAACCGAAGATCACTGTGATGCTCCACGTTTGGGATCCACTGCTTGATTTTGCTATTTTGTCTGTGAAACGTGAGTTCTTTTTATGCGCAAATATAAATACTTCTTTGTTTTTAAATCTTCAATTTACAAATCAAATTTTATTTGAAATATTTAGAAATACTTTTGCTCATATCGTACTTTAAAGAACCACTCCTTGCAATTTTATCCGTTCATCTCCAAACGTTTGAATCTAAAGGCACATGTGACGTTATATTGTGAAGCTTTTTTTTTTCGTTAGACGATTTGCGTACAGCGTTCGTCGAAGGCGAAATTTTTACCTAAACAGGAAGTTGTTAATAACGCAGCCGATCAGGTAATAACAACGTCCGATCAGGTTCAAATTTGAATCTATATACAGCAATCTACAGTGTTAGTCACAGCGCCACCTAGTGGCAACATTGATTATCCCATTTTCTCAGGGTTTATATTGCGTTTGAAGAACATGTATGAAATTTGGAAAACTTATGCAGGTGACAAAGACCTAAAATAAAGTCAATATGGACGAGTTTCCAAAAGCGACAGGAAGTCCCGGCGTTGAACTTTAACAAACTCCTCCAAGAGATTTCATGTGATCACCATCAAACACTGACAGTCTCATCTAAAGGCCTCTACAATGTTTAATTGTAGATTTCGCTGAATGATTCATTCTTGGCGATCAGCTGAATTTCGACATTTCGCAATGAAGCAGGAAGTTGTTATATCTTGGCTGTACAATGTCCAGTCGGAATGAAACTTACCATGTGTGCCAAGGGTCCATGTCTGAAAATAGATTTATAGCAGCCGATGTCGCCAGTTGTAGCGCTACATAGTGGCCAGATGGAATATGCCATTTTCTGGTGTTTCTTACAGCTATTTCAAACCCTGTTTGAATTAAACGTTTGAAATTTGGAACACTTATGTAGATGACCAAGACCTACAAAAAAAATTGTTCGAGAGTTTCCAAAACCAACGGGATGTGAATTATTTAGCAAAAACCCCAACAAAACTGCACTTTTGCATATGTCATACTTGAATGAACTCCAAACCCCTTCAGTCTAATCTAAAGGTTTATCGGACGTTAAATTGCGAAGCTTTTTGACTTCGTTAAACGATTTACGCACAGGAACCGTCGAAAGTTCACATTTCGCCATTAAGAGGAAGTTGTTATTACTCAGCCGTACTGTGTCTCATCAGTCCCAAATTTATCAACTATGTAACAGTTTAAGTCTGAAAACATCTACAATGTACTCTCTCGCTTATAGCGCCTCCATGTGGCCACAGCAAATCATTCGATAATGTATGTTTTGTTGACATTTTGGCGAAAACCATACCAGAAAATATGTAGACTCAAAAATATCAAGACTCTTTAGCACGACGTAAGGGTCATGACACTCTGAGATGTCGTATTTATTTTCCTGTATTTTTAAGGATCGGTCTCAGTGCTTAACGCCACAAACAGGTCACCAAGAAATTTGTCTTTTGGGGATTTTTAAAAGAAAGAAATACTCGATAAACTACTATTTTTAGAAGATAGTTTTAGGAGTTTAGAAGATTAATTGAGTCCTCAAACTAAACCCACAAACACTGGTGGACACACAGCCTTTCCTTAGATACGCTAAGCTTTGGGCTTGCTCTGTAGCAGGGAGTCCATTAAAGCCTGCCAAGTTAACTCATCTGCACACTTACTCAAGCGAATGCAAATCAAGAGAGAGAAAGAAAGGAAGGCAGGCAGCGAGCGTTCCAGAGATAGAGAGCGTAAATGAGGGGCTGAGTTGGCTGCTGTACTGCTGCATCTGTTTCTGAATGAAAATGAGAGGGAGAGAGAGGATGTGTGTGAGGAGAAGAGGAGGGGGGGGGGCAGATAAAAGACTCTTAAAGGGCAAAGATGGAGAGTGTGAGGAAGGTAGATGCAGTAAGATTAGGATGAAGATGTGATGTGTTTCTGGAGATTAGAGACCATCTCTCGTTTATTACTGAGTCCGAGCGATGATCAGTGTTAATAAACGACAAGAGAGAGAGAGAGAGAGAGAGAGAGAGAGAGAGAGAGTGAGATAGAGTGAGAGAGATAGAGTGAGAGAGAGAGAGTGCGTGAGAGAGATAAAGAGAGAGAGAGAGCGATAAAGAGAGAGAGAGAGAGAGAGAGAGAATGCTCATTCATTAATTTCTGCAAAGAGACAGGGGTTGATGGGTGCCCGCGTTCCTGTTTGTGAGAAAGCCTCTGAGATTCTAAAGTTAATGAATGAACCCCAGGTTGGAATTTCTTGAGAATTGGGGGCGGCAGAACATTGAGAAAAAAAAATGAAGGTATGGTCAGGGCTGAACTGGGATCACAACACTGCTCACACTGAGGTTCATGGCTGATGAGATTTATTTACTCGTTCCTTGTTTAAAATAAACCTATTCGTGTTACGAAGCCTCTGACATGTAAAAACACTTCTATTGTTATCCGTTCACGGCGTTCTGAAATATCTCTGTTGTAAATAATCAACCCCAGAGCAGCTTATTCACCTTTTGATTAGTTATCGCATTTTGTTTACAATGTCACATTTTCCCCATATAAAAACTGTAGCATATAATAAAGAAAAAAAAGAAAATAATTGATAACTTGTTTGTAGAAGTGTTGCTTTCTTTTTTTCAGGTTTAAAAGACTCTCACATCCAGTGAAGAAAGCCACTCCGCTTCGATTAGTTGTTTTTTAGCAGAGGTGTCATAATCTTTTAGGATCACTAGCGCCCCCTAGCTTGTGGCTGGATAGCTGTATATCTGACCCATGGTTTTTCTTCGCAGCTGTTTTTTGATTGTTTTCTCAATGTATTAAAACATTTCCAGTTATACAAAAGGATGCTATGTCAGTGTTTCTCAAGAGTTTATCTTTTTTGAACAGGTTCCACTTGCTTTACAAACACTGAAGATTGCAGATTAAAGAAAAAATAATGTTTTAGACATGTTTATTCATATTAATTATTCATTTTAGTGTAATCTGAAAGCTACAATGAAAGCTAAAAACTGTCACATTCTGTGTATTTTGGCATTAGTAACGTTCTTCCGCCTTTCCTCCTTGGTCATGTGACCCATGTTTTCTGTGTTTGCTCACGTTCTCTCCGCACGTCTCTTGGACCTTTTTCCAAAATCAAAAATTTGTCTTTGGGTCTGAATTAATTGCAGAAAAAAAATCTAGATTTTCTTTATTTAAAGAAATAAGTACAGGAGGGTTCTGGGTGATGCTAGAGCTCTGGAGAAGTTATACGTTGTTTCTGTGTGCAGCTGCCGCTGGTGCTTGGGGCGAAGCTGGAGCTTCCACCGGAGGAAGACTGCGAGTCGGGGAGTTTTACAGACAGCGGAGAGTGCTGTTTGGAGTGTCCCCCAGGAGAGGGAGTAATCAAAGAGTGCGGAGCCACCCAGACTGAATGCAGCCAGTGCTTGGACAGTGAGTACCATCAACGAGTCGACAAACACGCTGAAAGTCGTGGAGAATCGCGTCAAACAGCTGCGTTCGGCTCTCTCACACAGAGAAAGGCACTCGTGACGTCAAGACCGAAATAGAGCAGAGCTTATGTTTCAGCAGAGGACACTTTACATCAATAACACAACTGTGTGCTTTTCGTTTTATCCGTCAGGATATAAATAAAGATGCTCAATGCTATTTTAGCGAAGCAACCGCATTCTGTTTTTATCCGTCAGTGATGGATGGAAACGCATCGAGAAACTTTTGCTCCCATCCTCCATCACACACGCACTCTCTGCTTTCATGCATCTTCCACCCCTTCATCCTCTGTCCAGTCTAGACACAAGCTCAAATGAAATATTTAGCAGGCCATTTCCCGGTCTTCTCCAGTCCTCCCACACACTGGAAGCTCGAGAGTCAAACCATTTGTCTCGGTTTTTGAGATTTACCTGTTTTGCGCTAGCACTGTGCAAAAGTAAGGCATCAAGAAACGAAGAACGAGGAAAGAGAATCTAAATATCAATAATTGGTGTGACCACAGCTTTTGAAGGAACTCTGCTGGAGGTTTTTCCAAATATCTTGGAGATGTTGTCTCTGTGGGGGGCATGTGTCACTTCTTGTTCTCCTGTATGTTCGAAATAATCTGCAATGACTTTGGTCGTATGCTTGAGGTCATTATCCTGCTGCAGAATAAACTGTAGGCCAATCACAACTCTCCCTGATTGTGTTGCATGATGGAAAAGCATCTGTCTGGATTTCACAGAACACCAGTAATCCTGAACCGAAAGGATCAGGCCACAAACGTCCTCTACGCTTAAAAGGTTCTGATTAATATTCATAATCCATTTAGGCTAAATATATCTACTCTATTTTCGTGGGTTAAGCTTTGGCCTGGAAGAGTGGGCACAAAAAAGCAACGTTTAAGAAGATTTAACAGAAAAAAAGTGCCTTTATTTAGCTTTAAACCCTGAAAATGCTAACAGCTAAATACCGTGCTGCATTGAGGAAAGAGAGACAGACTAAAGAAGATCGAAGGAGGGGGAGGGGCAAACACAGACCTTAAGAAAGCCAGATGCTTGTCTCTTGGGAGAAAGAAAAAAGGCCAGAGACTAGATTTGCTTCAACTTCCTGTTGTGATGTAACTTCCTGTTCTTTTCTCAAACAATAAGATTATAAATATTTGTTCTACTACACGCCGTTTATTTGAAATAATCAAATAAAGCTATGGATGTAATTCATGCGTGAGAGGAAAGAGAACGAGAGAATATAATGATTTCATTTTTTAAATCCGAACCCCCATCTTTGCTTTGAAATCGTTTTCTGGGAGGGGCCTCAGTGATGCGGAATAACCACCTTGTGTCTTGTTTCTGTGCTCAATCTTTCTCAACCTGACCTCGGTAGCAGAGCTGTCACAGTCTTAAACCTCCTACACAGCGGTTTTTGTTTCAGTTCATGACTGGGTTTCCGGCTCTTTCACAGCTGATTATAATTAAATTGATGCAGATTTGAAGCCAAAAAGCAGAAACATATTTATTTCTATATTTATTTATTTATTCTTTGCCAACATCATTTTTCACACCTTCCATCTGCCCAGTATTTACCAGTTCAGAGCGAGACCATTTTTTAATTAAAATATATTAAAAAATTCACCCATATGTTTAATTTAATTTCGTTTTGCTCACAGATTCCATGAAAACGATAGCGAGAGGTGCTGTATTCAAAGGCTAAAGTGAGTGTGGATCTCTGCAGTCTCCAGACCCACACGCTCTATGGTGCTGATCTGAAATCAGCCAGTGTGTCATTTTTAACAGAGTTAACTCATGACTTATTGGGATTTGGGAACGATGCATTAGATAATGAGCAAAGGCAACATCATGAGATGCCCTAACTCATCCAGACAGAGACAAATTGAGCCCTTACTCATCTACGAGCGAGAGAATGGGCGAGATAGAGAGAAAGAGAGAGAGATGGACATTAAAGCAGAACGTAAGATTGGAGCCATTACGGTTTTATTGCTTCTAATAGAAATGATAAAGTGATATTAATGATAAAGACTGAGGCGTCGCTCAAGGTTATCGATACGGTTGCGATTGCAGGTCGATACATCGCACAATACACCTGACAGCCGAGCTAAGAGAGGCGCTAAAAGATGCCGCGCACCCGGCAGATTCGCCAGGATTTGTTGTGCGATGAGAACACACAGGAGGTGACATCACAGGAAGCTCCAAACATGGAGATGTGTGCTGAAGTTATTTAGTTGTGTGTGCGTGTGTGCAAGCGGTCGAATCTGCTCTGTGCTCATGTGGATCTCTGCATATATCCGGCTGCTCCCCTCTTCACAGCTGAACGCACACAGACTTCACCAGAGGGATGCAGCGTCTCAATGAAGCACAAACACGAAGGAGAAAGGAAACACTGAAGTCAGACAACGGAAGAAAGGAAGGCAAAAGAGGGAGTGGGCCGTCTGTTGTAGTCGCTCAGTCAGGGACTGTACAGGAAACACAGAGAGAGAGAGAGGGGGGGGGGTATTTGAGAAGTGAAATAAAGTATTTTCAAGGTTAGTTTATTAATTTGAATACCTTTGGTTTGGTAACCTCAGTGACCTTTAATCTCCATGCACAGGTGAATCCAATCATGAGGAAGTGTTTAAACTATGAGCTGAAAACTGTGATTGAAGCTCTCGGCTACAACTGTGAGAAACACTGTGCGGAATTGGAAGACCAGAAGCAAAGTTCTGGTTAAGGCCTGAAGTGATAGACCAAAAATCTTAGTTGAGCAGAGGCGCGAGATGGTGAGAACAGTCACGGACAACCCACAGACCAGCTACAAAGACCTATTATGCTGCAAATGTTGCCGCTTGAGGTCTGCTGGAGCACATTTGGAGCTATTTGGGCAAAACAAGGGTGTCTTTGGTGAAAAAAACAACAGCATTCCAAGAAAAACACCTGCTCCCTATGGAAAATCTGGCGGTGGTTCCATCATGCTGTGGGGCTAGTGCGAGGAATCATGACCATTTAAACTACAGTTCACTTTCACTGCAGTTCACATTTTAACCACACACTCTAACAAAGCGTTCTATATGGAACCAAATCTGGTTCTTGGGATCGTTTTGGTGCCATTTAACACTAATTTTCAAAAGTACGACTTAGAACCATTTTGGTTTGGCTTGATATAAATGAAGCAAAGATCTGGTGAAGATCCAAAAAGAGCTAAAGAGGTTCTTCAGAGCAAAAAAGTGCTCCTTCAACCTTTTATTAAGAGTGCACCTTCATGAGGATATTGTCACGCGCCCACAATGACGGTAAAGTGCAATTTACATTTTGCAGTGATGCACTTATAAATAAATAACAGACTCCATTATCGTTTCATGAACATTTGGACTGTAAATAAGGGTTCGCTTTGGCGTCCTTTTTGTGTGAATCTGCTCAAATGCAGCCGCACCAAAGCAAATACTTCTGCTTTTCCACCAGTTTTCTACACATTTATCAATTCACTGTATAATACCGAGTCCACCGTCGGTTTAAAACAAAGAGACAATCAGACAGAGTGACCGGCGTAGAGAGCGGAGCGACAAATGGGCTAATCTTTGAATACTCGGCTGCAGATCGAGGTCACATCCATCCATTAATAATGAATGAAGGAGAACGAAAAAAAGAAAGAGTGAGCGAAAGAACAAACAGATGGGCTGAAAGCCTCGTTCGGCTGAATTGACACTTTTGCACCTCACCATCCCCTGCATCACATGACCCTTATGTTTACCCATCTCTCCCCCCGGAGACGAGTCTGCTCTTTGCTCCAGGAGAACATCACTTATTGAGTGCGTCTGTAAATGACGGCTTCATATAAAACGTTCCGCTCCGTCTGATTGCTCCAAATCACCGCGTGAGACGTCCAGGAGCATTGTGTACCCACAGCATCGACGCAAACTAATGAAGGATAAATGATTTCATTACCTGAGATGAACGCATCTCATTACGTCTGAATGGAGCGAGTTTAAAACACGGGCACTTTCTTATTTTAACCAGTTGTTTTTGAGGCTTGATGATTAGCGTTAGCAATTAGCTCTGACATCTCCTACCGTATGCAAACATGACGAGAACAGAAGATGTGAACACCTCACCCTCAGGCAGAGTTCATCTCCAAAACACTGCTCAACGAACGATAAAATCCTTAAAGGTGCCGCATTATGCAATTTATAAAGCATTTATAATAAATATTTGAGGCCTCTACGCTAGCAATGCACCGTTAGTAACTTTCTGAACACAATATTAATTGAAAAAAAAAAATTATTTTTTGCAGTTCCTCCCTTTGGGACTTGTAGTTTGGGAATCATGGGTAATGTAGTGCGTAATGGCCTCCAGTCACAAGTCAAATAGAACGACATGAAGTTGTTCAAATGAGAATCAAGAGGACGTAAACAAAGTCCAAAGAGTGTTTTATTCTTTCTTTGACATCATTAACCCATTCCAGGTGTTTTGTGCAATGCTGCGTCACCATTTATTTGGCAGCATTGCTCAATTCTAAATTGGTGATTAGAACGATGACATCATCGATGCCAAAAGAGCTCGACAACGCCCAACTCTAGCGCCTTTTCCATTACAATCGACAGAAAACACACTTTCTCTGCATCAGAGATAAATCTATAGAAATTCGTGTTTAATTAAACAACAAATCAAAATTAAATTACAACATTAAATAAATACAGTTAATATAAATGATGCCTTAACCTGGTGCACGGATATATTTGTGTGGGGGAGCCGCAGTAGAACAAGGAAGAAGGTGGCCTCGGCTACAATCTCTCATCCACGCCACCCTTTCTTTACACACCCTCCTGTCCTGATGTAATTAATGCAAACGGGTCCACAGGAAAAATAAATAACTACAGAAATTTGCTGCCTCCATCCAGAGGAGGAAACACCACACCAGGTGTTCACTCCCCTGGAGATAACAAAACTGTCCAGCTCAAACGAAGCACCAACTCCCCCCGGTAGGGTGGCTTTTAAGCAGGACAGGACAAGGTGGCCTTAAACCTGCAATCTTTATAACTTAAATGCTACCAAAGTTAATATGACAGAACATCATCAAAGCTGTAAATCCACAGGAAGACAGCTGCATTCTGCTTGTTTTTGTTTAGGTTTCCAGGAATCCAGAGATTCCCGCCTTCAGTTTATTGTTTATTTTCTCAGGAATGTTTTTGCTTTTGTGCTGAAACAAATGTCAGGGTTTGTGTTTTCTAACCTGTTCCTTTAGCGTTCACGTCTTCTTTCTGTTTTCCCAGAAAAAGTGGTGATTAAAGTGATTCTCGACATCTCAACACCCTTTTCTCCCTGCCTCCAGGTGAGACCTTCTCCGTGGATTTCAGTCACACGGAGAGATGCCAGCCGTGTAGCGAATGCACGGGTCTCATGCGGATGCAGACCCCCTGCACCGACTCCAACGACGCCGTGTGCGTGTGCAACTACGGCTACTTCATGAACGAAGTGACGGGCCGCTGCGAACCCTGCACCACGTGTCCCCGCGGCGAGGGAGTGGAAATGCGCTGTGAACATTCACAGGACACGGTGTGCGAGGAGTGTTTGGATGACACCTACTCTGACCAGGAGAACCCCATGGACCCATGTATGCCCTGCACTCTCTGTGAGGAGGGCATCGAAATAGTCCTCAGGAACTGCACACGGTATGAAGATGCGCTCTGTCACGGTGAGAGATCATCTACATCTTACACTAGAAATGATATGTTTCCGGAAAAGTGGGAAATTTTTGCAAAGATGTTTCACCGAGGCGTTCTATCGAAGGCTTTGATAATGAAGTGCTCTCGAAAACCGAGTCAAATTCAGCATCTTTATTAATTTATACAAATGTAACCACATCATTATTACTTCATTTTCAATAAATTTTTTAATTAATTAAAACAAATTTGACACACAGGACAGCTGTATTAATCAATGGCTTTTAAATCTGTCAAAGAATCTGCAGTTTTTCAAATGAGTGAATTAGGTTTAAATGATTTGAAACCTGCAAAGTGTTCGGAGCGAGAGAGTGTTTTGAACTGCTTTTCCCTTCGCTTTTCAATCCGAACTCTTGAGGCATGCTGAGACAGATACTGGTAAACGACAGACTGAAGAAGACAATACTGGGCCGGGAGAAGATAGTTGGCTGTTGAACCTGACACGCAGGTTCACTGAGGAGCCACGCACTCCAGCGAAGCCACAGAGAAAGCTCTGTTTGCAGAAGGCATGTAATGTGGCGTGTCATTGCATTAGTGTGCTGCAGCTCTGATCTCTGGAGCCTGGGGCGCTGAGCGAGTGTGTGAGGGTCATTACGCTTTCTCCTGGTGATGGGCATCGGGCTGAACGTGTCAGTTTCGGGTTTGGTGTCAGCCGGGGCCCTTTGGTGTATGTCGCAGCCTCTATGAACATCTGTAGTCTCTGGTAACGTGATCTCACCGCTGCATTGTCTGAACACCCAAACCACGTTCAGAGATGGTAGAAAAATCACAAGATTCCCACCCGCTACACCCTGATGGATCCAGAACACACTATTCTAAAATGAAGCTGCCTTGTCCGAATGTGCATTAGCAGACCTCAAGCTTTCACATTTTTCGCATTTTCTTGAGTGAATAGTTGAACGAAGCACAGTCACGGCATCTGCAGAAAGGTTGTAGGTCTTTGTAGCTGGTCTGTGGGTTGTCCGTGACTCTTATCTCCATCCTACACCAAGATTTTTCTTAATCTGTCACTTCGGGTCTTAGATAAAACTGTGCTTCTGGTCTTCCAATTCTGCACAATGTTCCTCAGAGTTGTAACCGAGAGCTTTCTGTGTCCTTCTCCTAAACAATCATTGTTTTCAGCTCATCTGAGTCATTTGGAGGCTCCCATGTTGCCACTCTTCAGAGAAGATGAAAAAAGGATCTCTCTCTCTCTCTCTCTCTCTCGAGGTCCACATTATCCTCCTTAAAATGACCTTCCATGCGACCTTTGATCCGTCCCACACACTCTCTCTCTCTCTCTGGTTTTGTTTCTGCTGTAGCTTTGATGGGGATGCACAGCTTACTAAAACCAGCTCTTTCATGAGAATCCCAGTCAGAAGAACAAGTGCAACCAGTCCCGCTCGCCACTGGTGGTCCATGAGGATGGTGAATCACTTCCTGCCACCCGTACGCATTTAAGTGGCATCTGTCTTCTAATGTGTGTGCGAGCGAGACGTGCTGGGCTCTTTCCTTTGTCGGGTCGATAACGCCGCTGGAGTTTCTTACACTCGGGTTTCAACCCGTGACCTCTATCACAGCTCCGAGGCGTATCAGAGGATGTGAGCAGCTTCTTCTCTCTCTGACGCGTTCGGGGGTCCTTCTGCTGTAGATACGACACAGATTTAATTTCCCAGCCTTCTAGATGCTTCTAGACCCTCTTTCGCAGATGGTGAAACAGTTCAGTTTAGTACGAATCCACTATATTCACTAGATTTGCTTCCATCCTTTTCCTTTCTCCAGCAAGATCTTGGATGGATGATGGTAGAGTCTGAAGCCTTCTCCAGCACATCCCAAAGATTCTCAATAGGGTTAAGGTCTGGATTTGATCCGGTGAATTATCTTCTTGGTGCCATCAGGAAAAAACAAACCCATTTGGTGGTGGAGCAACCTGATCTATTTCGGGAGTCAGCTGACTTCATTCGTGGAGCACTTCCTGTTGCTGAACCTAGACCTGAGCAACTATAGAAACCCTTCTTTATGCTCCCTGAAGCTCAAGCCTTTTTTTATCCCGTTATCCTCAACGATTAGTGGTTTTCTTTAGGCCCCACAGCTGTTCAATCCCAATCCCTTGAGTGTGGAAATACCAGTTTTACCAGTTTAGGATTGTTTCTGGGCACATATTATGAATCGCATTTAGAGTTGGGTACATTTCGAGGTTCCATTTCTCATTTTTTCTCATGGATGCTTGATTATTCCATCCTGAACTTGGATTTTTATTTTTTTCAAAGTAAAAGAGCATATTTGGTGGTATATAGTACTGCCCTGGTGAACAGGATCTATAACTACGTATAACGTGAGATTCAAATCAAACACAGGAGCAAAAAATATCCCTTGAAATGTCAAAAATCCATGTGAGAAAAGCCACAGATGCAGGAACTTCTAGCTGTGTGTGTGTCTTTAAAAAAAACACATTCTTGTTTAACGAGAGTGTGTCCATGTGTGTTAGCGCTTCATGCTAGTGTAATTACTGCAGCTAATCAAAGCACTTAACAGCAAAGCTTCTGTTCATTTAACCAGCCATCCGTTCACATGAGAGAGAGAGAGAGAGAGAGAGAGAGAGAGAGAGAGACATTACAAATATCTTGTGTGAATTCTTTCTGTTGCATAAAGACTACCATTGTAGTAACATTTGAAAAGGGTTGCCAGATTTAAAGCCCTCCCCAAAACAGCATTAAAGACGCCCAGCTGAGGGTTAACAAGCACTTGGAATCTCCTCCTGAAAGCAGTCAGTTTGAAAAGGAAATGGTTAAAACAAAAAGAGCAGAATTTAAATGTTTAACCTTCAACCTCCATCCAATAAAATCAACACTTCACTTGATCCTCGATCACAATCCTGCTGAAAGCACATCCGTGCATCAAAGCTTCTTTTTTCCCCATCACATGGGTGGAAACAAGAAAAATAGAGCTTTCAGAAATCGTTTAACCTTCCTGCTATCTCGGGAGGAAAAATGGAGTAGAGAGGACTGACAGCTACAGCGCGGCAGGCAGAGAAAGAGGCAGATAACGAAAGGGAAGAAGAATGCCCACACAAATCTGCACATGCCCACAAGTTTGAAAGGTGTGGTGGAGATAAGACGCCTGTGTCTGTGAGACGGCAGACCGACCCTGAAAACACTTTTCTTCAAGTAAACGGCGGCTTATAGAGGGAACTTTGTTTTACAAACTGAACAACAGAGCCTTGAGAAACGTTTTTAAATATACACATTTATCAAACAGCAGCTTTATGTTTCTGTTTAGGCACCATTGATTTTCCAGAAAATGCGAAAACTTTGTTTCAGCCAACATTTGCAATCCACTTTCCAATTTAAGCTTTTTTCTTCATAGCACTTTAAGTCACTGACCTCTCCTTAGCAACCAGACTGTTTACCATAGCAACCGATTTGGCAAATCACTATCTCAGCTTGCGAAACTCATCGCAACATGAGAGTTGGTTTATTTTTCACATGTTAACATGAGGAATATTAGGTCACTGACCTCTCCATAGCAACCAGACTGTTTACCATAGCAACCAAACTTACAGATCTCTATTTCAGCTTAGGAAAGTCATGGAGACATGAGGGTTGGTTTATTTTTCACATGTTAACATGAGGAATATTAGGTCACTGACCTCTCCATAGCAACCAGACTGTTTACCATAGCAACCAAACTTACAGATCTCTATTTCAGCTTAGGAAAGTCATGGAGACATGAGGGTTGGTTTATTTTTCATATGTTAACATGGGGAATATTAGGTCACTGACCTCTCCATAGCAACCAGACTGTTTACCATAGCAACCAAACTTACAAATCTCTATTTCAGCTTAGGAAAGTCATGGAGACATGAGGGTTGGTTTATTTTTCACATGTTAACATGGGGAATATTAGGTCACTGACCTCTCCACAGCAACCAGACTGTTTACCATAGCAACCAAACTTACAGATCTCTATTTCAGCTTAGGAAAGTCATGGAGACATGAGGGTTGGTTTATTTTTCACATGTTAACATGGGGAATATTAGGTCACTGACCTCTCCATAGCAACCAGACTGTTTACCATAGCAACCAAACTTACAAATCTCTATTTCAGCTTAGGAAAGTCATGGAGACATGAGGGTTGGTTTATTTTTCACATGTTAACATGGGGAATATTAGGTCACTGACCTCTCCATAGCAACCAGACTGTTTACCATAGCAACCAAACTTACAGATCTCTATTTCAGCTTAGGAAAGTCATGGAGACATGAGGGTTGGTTTATTTTTCACATGTTAACATGGGGAATATTAGGTCACTGACCTCTCCATAGCAACCAGACTGTTTACCATAGCAACCAAACTTACAGATCTCTATTTCAGCTTAGGAAAGTCATGGAGACATGAGGGTTGGTTTATTTTTCACATGTTAACATGGGGAATATTAGGTCACTGACCTCTCCATAGCAACCAGACTGTTTACCATAGCAACCAAACTTACAGATCTCTATTTCAGCTTAGGAAAGTCATGGAGACATTGGGGTTAAAAAGGTTTTCTCATTTAAACAGCAATAGGACAAATAAACATCAAAGTTTGTGTTCCAGCTTTAGCCACAGTGATTAATCCAATTTTAAGTAATGAGTGTTTGAAAAAAAGAAAGAGCCCTGTCTCACAGAGGCCTGTGAAAAGCCCTGCTCTACCGGGAGCTGGACAGAGATTACAGGGGAAGCCTTTCGATAAATTATGCAACAAATCAATAAAGAAAGGAAGACGGATAAAAAGACAATTTGTGCCTTTAGTGTGTGAAGAGGCGATTTATAATCTAGCGCTATCTTGACAGCGATTGGTCAGTTTCACAGCTTCCTCTTTCATTAGGTTAAGCTCAATATCTCATTTGCATTTTTAATGAGTGAGCAGAGGATCTCCGTCAATGGTTGTGTCTATTCTACCGTAACATTTCGGTGTTTCTCCTAGATCCGCTGAGTACTACAGACCCTACTTCCTTTCACGACTCTGGATACGCCACAGAAGTAGATCGGTTATGGAGCCCCAGGCCTGGAGATGATTCCACTACACCCAAACCCAGCTCCCCTCACTTCATTGGTCGAGGATTGAATGAGAATCTGATCCCCATCTACTGCTCCATCCTGGCAGCGGTTGTAGTCGGCCTTCTGGCTTACATCATTTTCAAAAGGTGATTATAGTCAGGTGTATGATCCACCAATCAATCACACATCTGCTCATGATCATCAATGTACATGTAGGTGGAAAACCAGTCATGAACTGAAACAGAAACAACTATAAAGGAGGATTTAAAAAACCCTAATTTTTAGCCAAACTCTTCTGCCAAGGTCAGGTTGAGAAAGTTTCGCATTTTGGCAAAATTGAGTACAGCAACAGCACACAAGGTAGTTATACAGCAGCAACCAAGTCTCTTTCAGACAACACCAACGTGGTCTTCATGGAAAACATCCGAAAACATCCGAAACGAGAGCAAAACCAATAAATTCAGGTGCTCTAGACGAGTCAAAAACTGAAATGTTTGGCTGCAGCAGAAAGCGGTACAATAATGAGTGTCTGCACGCAAAAGTCAAGTATGGTGGAAGTTCATTGAACATTTGGGGCTGCACTTCTCCAAAGTGGGTTCGAGATTTGCACAGCATTGATGCTGAGAAATACAGGCAGATGCGTTTCCATCAGATACATATCCATTTCTGTTTCAGGTGGAACAGCTGCAAGCAGAATAAACAAGCGGCGAATAACCGCGCGGCTACAGCCAATCAGACGCCATCTCCAGAAGGAGAGAAGCTGCACAGCGACAGCGGCATCTCCATGGACAGCCAGAGTCTGCAGGAGCAGCAGGCGCAGACACACACGCAGCTGCACACCTCGGAGCAGATCGGTACGATACACACAAACTCAGGGCACCTGCACGTATTTATTCCCCGTGCGTGCCTTTGCCATCTTCACCATTTTTCCTCGTAAGGCTGGCGGGTCATGATCCTTCCAGATCCCAGAAGATAAGCCCAAGTGCTTCTTCCAAAGACATGTTTTAAAGAGCTGGACATGTTTTCAGTTACTGCGTTTGTTTAACCTGCTCCAGACCAGATTGTCGTCGTTGTATAAAGCACCAGGAGGTTGTTTCCAAACTACAAATTGATGACCAAAGTACAACGTAGAAGTTTACTGAAGTAAAAGTACATTTTGTGTATTTTCTTATACTTTAAAAGTAAATACACCGTTCACTGACCTGCCTCCCTTAATACTTACCTCCACGTTTCCATACTTGCACTTCCTGTTGCATGGATTCTGGTCCAGTGGCTGACTACATCTGCTCCACTTACCCCTGCACCACACTCCACTTCCTGTTTGGTGGCGAGAAACAGATATCTGCGTTTAACCAACTTGTTAAAGGCTGCAGTGACCCGTGTGACATCACCACAAACATCTGAGTTCGCCCGAGTAAATTAAATATTGGTAATAAACACTTTGTTTTTGCCTCAGCTACAAACAGGAAGTGCATTCGTGATTTCTCAATTGTTTGCAGGATTGTATTACAGCTCACCAACCTAGTATTGAAAGCATATGCGGCAAGTTGAGGGAAAGCACACGAGATTCATGTAAGGAGTCTGGGAACAGCAGTGAACCAGACCCAGAGACCCCCCCCCAACCAATCCCCCCATAAAAAAAAATTAAGGGCTACGATACTCTAAAGATGGGATTCTCTGAGATTTACGTATTGTTTTATTAAATTCTGGGGGAAATATTCACAGACGTCTGGTTTAAAAATAAATTTCTCTGGAAAATGTTTATTTTTTCTTTTTAAAAAAATCCTGAACAAAACTGAAACAGGAGGAAAAATGGTGTGGTGATGGTGAAGAGGTGGAGTTGCTGATTTGTAAATGTAGGCTGGGACAGATTATTGGCTAGTCCTTATAAGCTCCTCCCGAACTTGAAAAGTACAAATATATATTGAAAATATAGTAAAAACTAATAAACTACAGTCATAACGTGCTTAAGTGCAGTCAAAGGACTATTAGCATCGATGCTAGCCAGTGAAGGGTCTATGTCACAGGCCAAATCTTCTCTAGAAAATCTGAAATTATGGTCAATCCGTTTCAGAGACCATGATATTGTTTAAGGCCAAGAAATTGTGAAGGAATATACTGGGACCCTAGTCACCAAGAAAACAATTGTTAAACACAGTAAACTTGCGCAAACCGTCAAACATGGGGATGGAAGCATTATGTTCAGGATGGCAGAACAATTGTACTGAAATGGCCAGACACCATCGAATATTTGCAGAAATCTATGATTGATGCGTATTCCAGCAAGACAATGACCCAAAACACATGGCCACCACATCAAACAGTGGCTAATGAAGGAAGATATTACACATTATTCGTTCGGATCAAATATTTACCGACACCGATGAGATCTGATCATTTTCCAATGGTTTCGAAGCAGCTGCACAGAGAAAGGAAAGACAATAACAGCAGCAAAGTCGATTTGAAAGAGAGGTTAGCACATAGGAGAGATGATTAAATATTAAAAGGTCAAATATCTAACATTCAGCAGACTCTGTGTCTGTGTGGGATGGAGAGAGAGAGAGAGAGAGAGAGAGAGAGAGAGAGAGAGAGATAAAGAAGTGGCTGATGTGATAAAAGCATCTTTTAACGATTAAGTAAACAGCCGCTTTTTCATTTGCATCATTGTAAACGGTTGTGTGCGCCAAGGGCATTCGGTTAACCTCACTGTCGAGTGTATTGAGGAATCTAAAATAAAGCATGAAAATATTCATGAATGAAAGGAAAGACTGAGCAGCGAAGGGAAGGGAAACAGCAGCCATGGAAGATGAGACTCATCTCGTTCTTGAGAGGCTGCAGAAGTGCGTTATGGGGGATGGATGGAGAGTAGTGATGGGTTTGAGGGAGAGAGAAAACAGAAAAACAAAAACAAGAGCGTCAGACCGGAGCCAAAGTATTCCTCTCAGACCTGCACAGAGAAGATAGCGGCTAACCGAGCTTTTCCTATTGTTTCCAAACTGTATAAATCACCCAGAGACTCCTTCCAGCGTAGTTTATCTTCTAATCCACATTTGTTTGCTTTCCTCCATCATCTCCTTCACGTCTGGGTCCCACAGGGTCAGAGAGCAGCCGGCGTGACACTTGCAAACTCTCGCTCTCAGCGCATCGATATCAAGACCTCGATCTCTTCTCATTCCCACACTGTAAACCAGCGAGTGATAACTCGCCCGGGCTCCGGGTTTCCCTGTGTCTACAGCTGAGCATTACTCACACACAATATCTATGTTCAATTTCAGGATGTTTTTCAGCAAAATACCGCAAAATGCTACAGAAAAAAGGACGCATTTCACAAAACATGTGATAACCGTAGACTTTACATGTTTTACAGATTAAAGCCTTAAGTTTAACAGGTAAAATTGAAAGGAAATACAGTTAATTGTCGTGAAATTAACAAATTATTGTAGTATCTCTAATAGAAACATGATTTTAAATGTTCAAAAATTGCATTTAGACAGCTATAAACCATTAAAACATGATTAAAATATGGAACATTTACAATACAATCCCGAAAAAACTAGTAGCTACTGAATATTTGACGGTAAAGCTTATAGCTCACTGTAAAGTTTACAGTTTAAATAAAACACAAACCTTGGACAGTTCTGAGCTGTGTAAAAGATGAACCGTACACATTACGATGTAAATTCTTCAATAGTACTAGTATAAACTGTTTCTATAGCAACTAAAATATGCTAAATAGACAGTTACGAATGTAAAAAAAACTATCTGTAAAATACTGTAAAACCAGTGACAGTGCCACAGCATATCTGACGGTAAAGTTCTGGCTGGCGTTTTTTTTTTTTTTTTTACTGTAAAATGTATTTTTATTTGTACAGTGTGGAGATTACCAAGTCACAGGGTTAACAAGGTCCTGAGTAGGTGCAGTAGGTTTTTGATCTAATGCAGAAAAAAGCAAGTACAATACATGTTCACCTAACCCTAACCCGAGCACACTGATGAGGGACTAAAGCACATGGAACCTACTGGATCACATGGATGGGTTGATAAAGTTATCACACCATTCAGATTGGAAATTTGGCCACAACTTTGTCTCAGTTTTAGCAAATTGGGTGATTTTTGGTGGAAATGTTATTTTTACACATATTTTTGGAAAAAGCTTTGAAATAAATAAAAAAAAAACTTTACTAGGCTTTTGTGTTGCTCATCGATGTCAGGGTTTAACGGTTCTAAAAGATAATCAACGGTAAAAATCTCAACTTGACACTTTAACCGTATTATTTGCCGTCATGGCATTTAATGGAAGTCACCGGGGCACAAACAATAAATGAGGGAGAACAAAAATATCATTCTAAAAACTCCCTCAATGCCAATGTCACTGCTAATGTCTGACAGGCATAAAACGTAAAAAGAAATATTGATTAAAAAGGTCATTTTGTTTGTCTACCCCCCCCCCCCCCCAATCAGTGACATCATGCAAGATCTTGACAAACAAAGGGTAAAAATGAAACCCTTTATTCGTACTCATTTAGTCGTTGTTTGTTGTTGTGTCTATCTCTTGTTGCAGTCTGCATCCGTTCAGTTTTTGGTTGCTTTTCAGCTTTGAAAAAAATGTACGTGAAGCTCTCGTTCCAAATGATCCTGGACCAGTGAGAGCCTCTCTGTTGATTAAAACGGTCTAATTGCTCCTTTTGAGTTGGTTTCAGTCACAAAAGGCTCTTAGCCCAAACTTCATTCTCAACAAGTCTCTCTTTATTTTGAGGATGGGAAGGGTATGTAGAATAGGGGTGGGCGATATCTCAATATTTAAAATATATCGAGATATTTTTTAAACTCGATATGAATTCTGGCATATCGTACATATCGATATAATGTCTATATTTAATTTTCGCCTTCTCTGTGCTGCGCTCGTCCCCGCCTCCTTGCTTTTGTTCCCCCTCCCCTTGCCTGTCGTCTCAATCAACATGGCGGCGCCCGCAACCAGCCCGGAGGCTACAGAACTTGTTGCATAAAATGAACAGCTGGCTCCATTATATGGAAATACTTTGGTTTTAGACGAACAACAGACAGATGTCTACTGCCGTGAATGCCGTAAAAGTTGCTGCCAAACAAAGCTCCACTAATCTCCAAAATTCTATAACGCGGAGTGTTGAATATGAAAGACAGAGCGTAAGGTTTTGTAGCATCACAGAGTACGTGGCATTTCACATAGCGGTGGACATGGCACCCATATCCGTCGTTGAACAACGTGGCTTTAAACGTATGCTAAAAACACTTGATCCCAGTCAGATACAGTTTACCCAGTCGGCATTACTTTTCGAGACAGGAACTCCCGCGACTGTACACTACAGAGAGAGCGCGGCTTGCTGCTGAATTGGAAAAGGTTACTTACAACAGAGGTCCTGCAAAGATGAGCTTGAGTTGTTTTATTTTTGAATGAAAAGAAGGCAATGTGTATTATTTTACAGTTAAATTATTATTTATGTTATCAGGGATTTTGTTTATATCCTAAATGTTACAGGAGCACTTTGTCCCTTCGCACTGCCTGTTTTTTAGTTGTTTTATTTTTGAATGAAAAGGCAATATGTATACAAGGATTTCTGAAAGAAAATTTGCAGAAGCACCTTCTGAGCTTCAATAAAAAATTATTATTAGTATAATTAGTATTATTTTTTTTTTGCAGTAGGGTTTTTTTGGGGGGGTGGGGGGGGATCTTTAAATCCTGTAAAGATATCGAGATATATTTTTTGCTTCATATCGCCCAGCCCTAATGTAGAACATGTTTGTTTATTCTCTAAACATCTATGATGGGGGGGGGGGGGGATAAAGAAAAGTGTAATCTTGTAAAACAGCTTAATTGGGATTCAAGATGAACATTCCAGTGTAAAAAATATACCGGAAAAATTTTGTAGGATATTTAAAAAAAAAATGGCACAATCAACATGAAAGGATTTGAACAATGCACTAGAGCGAAATAAAACAATGTTGATATTTGATACAGATAATCCTTCTGTGAAAGGAAATGTGAGTTCTTGGGCTAATTTATGGGGAGAAGCGCTTTTTTTTTTTTTATTACAGAGTTTTTGCTAAAACAATCAGAATCATGCCGGGAAAGTGACCAGCGCTGAACGACAAGCCGACAGTACAGCGCGCTCATTAGTAGCTGTTCCATGACAAATCACAGGCTGCCTTTGGTGCACCGCTGCCTACGTTTTGATCAACGCTACCCACAAGCCCCTAATAAGCAACAACTACAAATGCTTGCCGCTGCTTGTTTGGACTCAGCAAGAACACAGACATCCACTGCTGTGTTCAGAGATGTGTGTAGATGCCTTTTTAGCTAATAGGGCAAGCTGGCGTACCCAAGAGAGCAGAATCGGCTGGCGCTGTACGCACATGGCTCTTCCCGTTAGCCGTGAGCTTAGAAGTGATAAATAACTTGATCGTTTGGTGCTTCAGAAGCTAGCAGCAGTCAGAAATGGTAGTGTACACATCCACTCTGGCATCTCTTGGGAGGGAGGGAGGTGAAAGGGTGTTTAAATATAAAAAAAATTCAGTTTTCTTTAGGTCAGGCACAGATTCAGGCTCTACATCTGTGAAGCGCCAGTCGAGGGAACTGACTTGTAAACAATAAAGAAAATATTTCTGTAAGCTAATCTAACATTTGCGGCTGTTATTCTGTCGGAAGGTGTGGTTGTAATCGTCTCTGCAGACTGCCACGATGTCACAGACAAAAAGTGTTTTTCTTCTCTGAATTGGTCCAGACACAAAACTGGTGCTCAGAACTAAAAGCTACTTGGAGCATTCCGGAACTGTTTCCATGGCGCCCCACAATTGACAACAGATTGAAGGGTTAGTGGGAAAATGAGGCATTTGTGTCTGAGGCTGAATGTAGTCGTGATTACAGTTAAATGGAGAGGGGGCAGGCAGAGGGACTCGGATGCTCACAGCTCCACTCGAAACCATCACAAATGGAGAGGAACAACTTCTCCTCAAGCATCGAATGATGTAACGCACAACCGTCGACTGTGAGAACGTATTCGTTGTCGCTCTGTACATTTATTCGTTTTTTTTTTCCTTACCAAGAACCTTTAGATCCCCAAACATTATTCTTATGTTGACCGTCACGCCGTCCATGACCCAATTCAATGCCCAAGCCCAGGCAAGGAGAATCCTCACGGCAGAAAAACACAATCTCGTTTCCTCCTCCACCAAAAACAGTGTTGCATTGATGCCAATCACCCTGATTTTGGTTTCATCTCACTGTCTCACCACATTCTCCTCTGAATCATTCAGAGGTTACATTGGAAATGGGCTTCTGGAGCTGGGGAACAGCAGGATTTCTGTTCTTTTTGGTGTTTTTTGGGCCTTGGCATCAACTAGTGCATCACACCATCATTGGAATGGTAAAATATCACTTTGCTGCTCGGTGATGGTCATGTACCTAAAGTTTCTGCCAGTTCTGAGCTCATGGCACTGCTGGACATCTTCCATTTTCAAAGGGTAATAATTAGCTTTATGCGTTTTGGAAAATTGGTGGATCTTACGCCCGACAATTGGATGCTTGTTTAAAGGCATAATCTTTTTTTTTTCTCATAAGTTCTGTTGCGAAGCATTTCTGCACTGCAATGTTTCAAGATTTTAAATTTAAACTGAAATAATTGAGGAAAACAAGAACTTTGACATCCTAACTGTTGTTTCTCTTCCTCCCTGCAGTGGTAAGAGTGGATGGGACGGTCCAGCCCGACTCTCCTCCAGCTCAGGCCTAACGCGTGATTGTACCGTATCATAATAAAGCATCGGAGGCAGAAAAGGGGAACAGAGGCGTGAAGCAATGACGGCCACCTTCGAAGCCAGCGTGGACCAACCACGAATGATGAATGGATCTGAGAGTTCACCACAAACACTGCCGATACTGAGCTTCTCAGATTGATCGTGGTGCACAAACTCTGGATGTTTCAGAAGAGGAAGTTCTCCGAAGGCAAATTTCACATCTGCTTTATGCTTCCGTAACCTGAAGCCTTCAGCTTGATCTAATAAGGATTTGTTTTTGCCTTAACGTTCACGTACTAATGCATTTTGTCTACAACACCAGGATCCTTTATTCAATCAGAACTGTTTCGCTTTCAGCTATTTCCTGGGCGTGTGTTCAAGCGCCGAAAGGATGAACGTCTCCATCGCGTTTCAAAGCAACTGGTCAGCCTCGCTTCTCAGCACTGTGACATTCGCTGACCTTTGCTAATGTAATAACTCAGATCTATACTTAGCCGCTTTTGCTTTTCTCACTTTCACACTCCCGGACACGGCAAACGTTTCTCTAGCAAACGCACACAAAGGGTGTCGTATTCCCCGGGATCGTAGCTTAGATGTTCTCATCTTACCCCATCAGAAACCAGAAACAGCTACAGAACTATTTCCAGGTCGTGTTCAGCCTTAAATACATCATGATTTGAGACCAGGGGGGCGGGGGGGTTAGCAAACTAAAGTTCAAGTCTTAGCAAAACTAACATCAATTCGCGCTCTTTGTTTTGTGTGTCTCTAAAAAATACTTGCATTTGGCTTTTACTGACTGGCATGTCACCTAGTGCTTATATATTATTGGTTTTGGAAAGTATTCAATGTTCCTTACTATCCCTCAATGACCTCCGGCACCACTCTCTGTCCACCAACACTGCTGCGCCCGCCTCAGGTGGGGGGTAATGTCAGCTTTACCTTTCAATGTTCTGATTGTACACAGCCAGTTCAAAAACGGAAACATTTTTTTTTCCAACAAGTTGAATATTATTTATTAGCAATTGAAAAAAAATTATCCTTTTGTTGAATAAATTCTGGCTAATTTCTGGGTTTTATTGCAAATCGATTGCATTATACAACAATTTGTACATTTAACTTGACAAAAGTGTAACTACAATCTTATTAAGTTTGATTAAATCAATTAAAAAACAAAATAGAAATACTGAATGGCCTGGAATCTCATGCTTCAGGGCAAATCTAACTTCTTTTAAAGTTCCAGTACAGTAAAAGCTTGCAGAATAATTACTATAAGGTTCATCAACAAACAAATTAGAATCTCTAATGGATCTCGTTTAGGAGTTTTTAGCCATTTTAGCGGATATAAGACATTTAACGTGATTTCTCTGTAAAAATAAAAACACCATATTTTGTGGCAAGGAACTTCACAGTTTATAAAATCTCAGTTTACTTTCAAAATCTTCGCAAGACATTGATTAATCTTAACCCCAAAGACCCCGTACAAACATGATCCGAGCAATGTTTGCTGAGCCATTTAATCTAGATTCCACGTTTGCTTTTGACCGCACGATTCCTTCCATGAGAGCTGATGCAGTTGCCACAATGTGGTTTGAATTACACAGACATTTTCGAAGAACACTGACCTGGGCCGAGTCGAGAACTACATTTAATGTATGCAAATAACGCTGCCTTCCCAAAAACGGCAGAAAAGAGCCTAGAATAGAGCGGTTTTACTTTTGCTTGCATTTGCAATGTGCTCGGCTCACCGGAACAAACAGATCGGGCATTAGTGGGACATTCCTGTCAAGCACAGTGTAGTTATTCCAGAAACTTTCAGTTTATTCTCGTGGGGCTCTGTTCTGATCCGCTTCCCTTCCCTGCAGCCTTTCTTCTCCATTCTCTAGACTGCATTAACTCTTCACTGAAAACCCAGAGTAAAACGTTTCAAAACTGCTGCCACTCTTGCACTAATAGATGCCCCTGCAACCATCGATTTCTCCTCAAATGCAGCTTTTCCAGCGGATTTCAGTAGCAGCACGACCCGGCCCACCTTTGTGTTCCACCGAATCCCAGTACTGGTTCTGTTTCGAATCGCTCTGCTGGTTCCACTTGTGACATCACAGCAAATGCAACAGAAATGCTCAATCTTTTTCATTTCTCAGTGCTGGACACAGTCTTCTGTTATTTTGGCCTGCCACAGAGATAGTATGTCTGGCGGTACAAATTTAATCTACAATTTTAATCAAATCTTAAGTGTAGCATGGTGCACTCTAATGTATTAAAATGTACATTTTAGTCAACGAAATGCTCCTGCATTTGACCTCTTTAATCTGATCCTCGAGTCACCACTGTTATTATAGGTAACAAAAACGAACAAAATAACCAAAACTAAAATTTTAACTAAAAACACATCAACTAAAAAAAAACCTGTAAATGATAAATCAAGTAAAAACTAGTCACTGATTTTTTTTTGGTGCAAAACATTATTGAAAAACAAAAATTCTCTTTGTCTATTTATTTAAATGCCTTTTGCATTGATATAAAATAAAGTTGGAAGAAAGCGGTAGAGCCCTGTATGGGATTTTTTTGAATAGGACAGAAGCAAGAGAACTGTGCACTACTACAAGGTGAGGAACCGTTCTCAAAGGAAAACAAATAGCACGAATCTCAGAGCACATTTACAGAGTGATGCTAATACGGAGTATCTTGCTAACGAAGCTTCTTTTAGTAGCTGTATTGCATGGCAAACTGTTTTAACATTTAATACACTTTCTATTATTTGACTAGCCGTAATGTACAATAGATATATCTACAGTTATTTTACATATAGATGTAGAGGTAAATGAATGATAGATATCTTCAATTGTGTTAGAGATGTGTCTAAATTGAAGAAAATTACTAAAGCCTAAAAACTAAAAATAAAGATCTTGGAGAAACAAAGAGAAAATTAACTTGAAATTCGCAACAAGTGATGCATTTAATCAGAGCCTTGAACTTCTGGTCGTATACTTTGCCAACGAGTCAACGGAATTATCTCCATAGTGTGACGGTGGAATTAGTTTACTTTTAGAACCGGATTTTAAAGAGTACTAAAGGAGACAGAATGCAGTGGGAAAGCCTCCAAAAGTGATTTCTGTTTGGCAGCCATTTGCAAATGCAAAAAGTGCATGAAGTTCTGAATTCGATTACGCGGAGGCGTAAGAGCTTTTGATGCTGAATGGATATAAACTATTTTAGGAGGCTCTGCAAATTAAATTAGAAAGTTTTCAAAGAACACAAAGGTGCACTTGGCGCTCAATTACAGATCAATCCAATCGTTTCCAGCAGCATCACGACTCCTTTTCCAAATCCAGAGCTAATCCACTTCCTAGAAGAACTCGTGTGTCACCTTGTGAGTTTGATATACGAGCAGTCGGGTGTTTTGGCAGGTCTTCTGCTCCATCAGCTTTCATAGGGTTTTATTCATTTGCATCTCCCTCGGCGTGGCACTCTCCATTAAAGCAGGCACCGAAGCATATCATTGCTAGCATGCCGGTGTTTAAAGCACACCGTAGCTTGAACGCTCTCATGGAGATCTTCACTGAGGGATGTTCTGAAACGAGCTGAAATGAGATCTCAGAGTCAGTCTTTGGCTGATGATAAAGCTACATCAGTGGTTAACAACAGGAGTAAATGGAGTAACGACGATGGTGGGAAGGGGGGGGGGGGGGTGTACATTTGTGTCAATGGCAGCTAATGTATAGAGAGAGTGTGCATTAGGGATTGATTTTGCTGCCTCCCGAAACTTGTTTAGTCCCTAACTATATGTAAACCAAGGTCAAACCACAACATGAGGAGCTCTTTTCAAATAATAATAATAGTCATAATAATAATAATAAAAATAAAAACTCAAAGTACATTTACGGAGCTCTCATAGGGAAGCTAATACTGAGTATCTTGCTTTAAGTGACTCACTGGCATGGCAAGCTGTTTTCACATTTAATACTCTTTATGTACAAGCAACTATTTCGACTCGTCCAATTCCAAAGTTTATTTTGCTAGTCGTAATGTACATCAGAGACATCTACAGCTCTTTAACGACTCCTCATACCTGGACAATGTTTGCAGATATCTACAAATGAATTGTGACTAGTTGCAATTTTAATTAAAGATATCTCTTAATATATATTCACCAGGAAGAAATCTAAATATCTCAAGCTGCATTATTACTAGTGATACATCAATCTCTCAGGTGTGCCTACATCTGTTATTTGGCTAGTAATAAAGGGATATGTTTAAATATAATGTGCACTAGTCACAGGAAGCTGAGCCTCTGCGTAGACGGATGGAGACGGAGGGGGTAACCACACGTCTCAATGGTATTGCAGTTAAGACTCCGGCTCGAATGGCAAATACCTGAATAACAGAGTGAAACGTGAAACACAAATGCACTTAACCCAAAGAATAAAAACTCAAACTAATATGGAAACGAACAAAAATGAAATTAATTAACGATAATTAAATAAACCTAAAAGCTACGACAACCTGTGCTGGTTCTCAGGGAGTGCTGCTGCGAGGTGCACTAAAGCGAGAGTACAGGGAGTTTCACAAACAGTATTACCCTCTGCATCGAACCCAACCAAAGGAAACACTGATCGATTCTTCAGTCAAACATGTGCCAAAGATGCCATGAATATTCAGAGAGGTGGAACGGTCCAAACGGTTCCTGTGTTCACACCCTCATTTTTACTTGAGTAACTATTTTTTTAGACTGCAGCTTAAATAAGTTTATTCTTTGAGAGCAGTATTTTGTAGAAGCCGTTTACTTTTGTAGCACTTAACGCAGATGAATGGGAGTGTCCATCACCAGAAAGTGCCTGCGGACGCTCGGCTGAAGCTAGATTCCATGTGAACATTGGTTTCTCTGTTGTTTTGTTTTGTTTGTAAGGGTTTGTGCTCATTATTTACATTTTTGAACGTCTTTGTGTAGAAAACACTCGTGGAGCTAATTCGACAAAGGTTCATTTTGGCAGTGAAAACTTTTCTAACATTATTATTTTTTTTTTTGTACCAATGCAATTCTTATTTGCCGGCAACAATTTTCACATCTTGGGTTTGGGATGTGTGGTTTCTAAGGGGAGGGGCTATAAACTTTTACATTAATAAAAATTACAGCTGGTTATTCTCATCTGCCTAGAATGGTGCCACTTTCCTGAAAAAGCTCAATTGTCATTTCAAATAAAGCTACCGTAGGCAAAATAAGCCACCAGCTGGTCCCTGTGACCCTGTCCAGAGATGAATTTTTCTCAGTGACGATATTAACCTTTAGTTTCTCGAATTAGCTCCAAATCAAAGTAAAAAAAAATTCTGAATCTGAAATTCGCTTTTTTGTGATCTCAAGCAGCTGTGTACCATTGTTTTGGAACGTTCTGTCTCAAATCCCAGATAAGATCATGCTATTTATGCTCATGTGACCTGCTATGTAATTACGTAGCATCTATTGTGTCAGTCGTTGGGTTATGACACAAACGGAGATACGTTTGTTTAGGAAGTGTGACCTCTAGTGGGGAAATATTAATGATTAACGAAGAGTTTGCGCCGGGAAGGAATAATGATGTGTTCAGTCTGTGGATTGTTAATAAATGTACAGTACTGTGCAAAACTTTTAGGTAGGTGTGAAGGAAAGTTTGAAAAAACACGTTAATTGTTTATTTACATCAATAATCCCCCCCCAAAAATAAATAAATAAATCAAATCGACACGCATCACTTCCAGTACTTCTGAAGTCTGGCTTTACCGGCGGTATGTTTGGAGTCATTGTCCTGCTGCAGAATAAGAGTCTCTGACTGTATTTCTCAGCCATTCATTCTGACCAAATCTACAACTCCGTTTGCAGGAGTTCAGCCCCGAATACTCAAGGAACCTCCACCATTATTGCACCCTTCGAACAAACTACCTTCTGTTTTCTGCACGTTGTTCCCATGTCGAATGCTCCTCACCTGGTATTAAGCCTCCTACACAGCTGTTTCTGTTTCAGTTCATGACTGGGTTTGACATTGATGACGATTAGCTCCTGTTTTGTACAATCGGTCTACCGAGAACAACTAATGCCAGTCTGAAGGCAAGCGTGGATTTGAATTATTATTTTTATTTTGTTTGCAGCATTTTCACCCCTGCCTTAGACAATCGCACAGTACCTTGTACCTCATTTCAGAGATGATTCAAGCTTCAATTGATCTAAAATTCACTAATGTGTTATTAGTTTGTTTGGGGAATGTCAATATATTTATAATGCATTCGATTATGCTAATGATCAACAAATGGGAAACGAACACAAAGGCCAAAACTGGAAACTGTAAATAAACTGATTATTGTGAGGATGAGTGTGTACATTACTAACATGATTAACAGCTGCACTCACAGAGAAGGGATCAACTCTGACTATATCACAGAGCATCAGAAAGAGCCGGAATGTTCTCTGTACCCGACCCAAACTGTACAACTGCATTCTGTAAACGGGGTTCTCATGAGCGAAAGCGTTAGAGTTCTATTCAATAAAAAAGTAAACAAACACTCGTGGATGTCTGCCTTTGGAACACGATTATCATGATGTTCACCAAAAACGTCTTCGGGTGACATGTTTTTAATCTTAAAGGGGTCAATGAAGAGTCTGAGCGGCGTATTGTGAAGGAAAGGCATCCGTAATGAAATGTCTGCACCCCTTGTTTTGATTTGTCATGGGAACACCCTGAGAAACATAGATTCAGCAGCCGAGCCGTGATCCATGACAGAAGATCCTCAGTGCTTCAGCCTCTCTGAGGTGCTTTGAGGCTTCGGCATTAATATCAGCTCCAAATCCTGGCCTCGGCATCAGACACGAACCAAAACAAAGCTCTCCCCCAGAAACAACACGGACCGAGCGTCAAATTCCAAACCAAGAGCGGAGTCCGGTGGGACTCTAGTGCTAGAATGTCTGTGTTTCCACGTTACAAATACACAAGTTACTGCAAACAGACATCATTTTTGTCGAAAAATCAAATATAGAAAAGATGTTGGTGCCATGCATCACCACAAATAGGGGAAGTTAGCATCTCTGGCTTTAAAACTTTATTTGTTTAAAGCATATTTGTAATTTGTTTTGCATGCAAACATTCACGTTGGCTTGTAAAACTGTCATTTAGAACTATTTCATTTTAAATGTTGCCAAATCACTATGAGTTACGCTAGCCAAGCCCCATGTCTCTACGATTTTCCTAAGCCGAGATAGAAATTGGTTGCTAGGGTAAACAGTCTGGTTGCTATGGAGGGGTCAGTGATAACGTTCCTCAAGTCAATAAGAGAGCAATAAACCAACTTCCATGTCTCTATCATTTACCAAAGTTGAGATGTATTTTAAACATGTTGGTTGCTAGGGTATACAGTTTGGTTGCTAGGGAGCTGTCAGTGAGGTCAAAATAATTAAGTTCTAACAATGATTAACAAACAACCCCCATTTCAGGGGCCATTATAAGTCCTAAAAACATTTAACCCTTTATAGAGCCTAGGGTTCATATATTTTTGCACAGTGGTTGATATGTTCTTGCAAAAGTCAATGGAAAATTTCCCAGAATTCCTTTAGTGGTATCAGTCAGCAAACGGGGTTACACAAGTTTAGATGTCTTTGCAAGTTTGGTGGTAGGCATTTTTATTTATGTAAATTTGCCGCGTCACTTCATCTCTGTGGGAAGTGAACACCACAAGCATCTCATTTCGTAAATTCTTTTCAAACCTGAAAACATCTGCCATCTTTGTCCTGGCATTAGCAGCGCGAGAGCAAGCTCGCATTCAGACAAACCCACCGCGAAAACGTCTTGTGTCGTCCTTCACCCGCGTCTACATAATAAGAGCACGAGTCAGCAAATACTGCAGATTTTACGAGTGCGCGATGTTTGATGTCTCGACAATTTGATGTCAAACCATATTCCAAAATGTATTTTTCCAGTACGTTTAGAACCTCACACGCCCATTATTACCGCCCAGCATGATCCTCAACACATCCATGCCCTCCCTCCACCAGCCACGCAGATGTTACCCCTCCGGAATGACAAGGAGAGGCCATCGGTTATTTTCAGCCTGTACCAGTCTCACACCTCAGGCCCCAAACACACACTAACACACTCCGTGCCCACCCACCCACCCACCCACGCTCAGATGAGCGCACACTACACACGGTGGGCTCTTCCTCAGCCATTGGCTCAATCATTGGCACATTTTAAAGCTGTGACACCATCTGTTCATGCGGAAGCGGCACACAAACACCGAGCCTCACTCTTCCTTCACATCTAAACAGAAACTGAGATACAGACGGCTCCAAGCTGTGTAGTAGTTTACCTTCACTTCATATTTGATCATATCACTAGAATACCATGAACACAGACTGATATATTTCAACTGGAAACGAACGAAAACCCCAGTACATTCAGTACATCAGGAATTTCAAATACTGTGAAAAGGTTAAAGCTAATAAACACCCTTTAAATGGTCTCTCAGTCTAGTTCTGCTGGATACATAACCATGGGGAAGACTGCTGACTTGACGGTTGTCCAAAAGACGACCACCGACACCTTGCACAAGGAGGGTGAGATACAAAAGGACATTACAAAAGAGGCTGCTGTTCACAGAGCTCTCTCCAAGTACATTAATAGAGTGGTAAAGGTGTGGTAGAAAAAAAAACATGTACAAGCAATAGTGATTCGGACTCCTTGGAGAGGATTGTGAAACAAAACCCATTCAAAAGTGTGGAAGGATTACGAAAGAGAAGACAGCAGCTGCATCTTCAAGAATCTGCATGCACATATGCAAGACATGGGTTTTATTTAAGTCAAGCCACTCTTGATCAAGAGATAGTGTCCGAATGCAAACCAAAAAGCACTGAAAAAGGTTTGCTCTCTGATGACGTCAAAATTGCATTTCCCTCCAGAAATCCAGATCCCAGAGTCTGGAGGAAGAGAGGAGAGGCTACCAATATGAGGTTTGAGGACCATGATGAACCACAAAAAACAGAGCTCTGTCCAAGCATAGTAATAGAGAGGGAAGGCAAAAATGTGATGGAATTCGTTTTTTTACAACCAATAGAGACATTCACACTTTGGAGAGGATTGTGAAACAAATCCCATTCAAAATGTGAGGGAGATTCACAACGAGTGGAGTCAGTTCTTCAGGAACCAGAGGTTTGCAAGACATGGGTTTCAGCCGTTGAACAAGAGACTGCATCAGAAGCATCTCTGAGGAAGAAAGATCCCGAGTACCGCTGAGTGCTCCCAGCATCCAAGCACACCCCCCCCCCCACACACACACTTTAAAATCATTTGCACACTTTAATTTGTAGACTTTCACAAGTCATTAAACAATTCCGTTTCCACCTCTGTGCTCTGTACTTGGGGAAGAATATCTTGACAGTTGATTTGTTTAAGAACGTAAATGAATTCAGACATTAGTTTGTGAGTGCGTTCACTGCGGTGCACTGACCCCACACCTCCTGAATCTTCAAACAGCCTCGGTTTGAGAATGAGTCACCACCAGCTCCCTGCTACTGTACATGTGAGAGAGGAACAGATGGAGAAAGACAGCGAGCAACAGGCTGCGGACTCTGCAGAGCAATCAGTGTTTATCATCAGCCTTTTCAAAGGGACACGAACTGATTTTCAAGGGAAAAAGTGATTTTTTTTTTATCTTAAAGCCTTGTTTATTTGAATAATTATTTGATTCTTAACCGTTTAAATAACACGACTTCCTTGTCCAGTATTTGTGCAAGAGAAGGTTTAAAAAGCTTATTTTCATGTAATTTTTCGTTGGTAGTTGGTGGCCAACGATAGAAAGCCTCTATAAGGGCTTACGTTAACGGCACAATTCTGAGCAAAAACGTTTTATTTTGAGAGCGCAAAAAGACATTCCGCTTTTTTTTATTTTTATCAAAGATTAATTATGAAAATAAATCAGTTTTGTGCGTAAAATGTGACTCACAACAAATCTCTTCCAGCCAATCAGAGGCGAGGCTTCTATGTTCTGATTGGCTGGCCTACCAGACCCAATCAGAACCATCTCTCAGCAGAAGCAGAGGAGAAAAAAGTTTTTGTTTTTTTCAACAATTCACAGCACAGTACATTTCCTCACTACAAACGCATATTTTATTTCCTTGAAAACCATTTTATTTAAAAAGCAGTTGAAAAAAGGGCATTTTGCCCTCTCATAACGCCGGGGATTTAAATTTCATTTGTTCCAAGCATATTCCAATGGGTGGAGCTGTACTTCTCACAAAGTTTTTGAACCAAACAATAATCTCTTTTTTCAATGTGTAGATGAGTGAAGATTCCAGAACACTGTATTCTTCCAAACACTGGCTTGCTCGCTTGCACCTCTCCCAACACTTTTGAGCTTGAACAGATGTTTTGGAACTGTAGCCCTTTAATTGACCTGTGGGCTTTGTGACATCACAACCTAAGCCATCGGAGAATAGCCACATTTCGAGTGAAACTCCTGGAAAAGTACGATATTGACCCAATAAGTGCTGGTGTTTTCCGAGAGGGCAGCTCGGGAACACAACCACAAGCGCAGCTGAATCGTAATAATAGCTCACTTCTGATGATTCTGCATTATTTATAGATGACATTTCAGAAATGAAACGCGAACAATAAACAGATGAGCCTGCATCTGATCCAGGCTTCTCAGAGTGAGGCCGCGAGCCTGAGAGAGCGATCTAGAACTATTAAGAGCGCACTAATTGCCATGGGCTGCATGTGTTATTGTTTTATGAATAGTAAAAAGCAGCTCCCTCTGGTCCTTGAGGCCCCACAGAAGAGAACACATCTCTGTCTGTGACACAGGGCTCGTGCAAGAGCAGTGTATGTACAAGTGTCATTAAATTACATTAAACTCCAGTCTGTTGGTGGCACAGTTGAACAATAAGAGGCTGCATTGCATTCGAGTGCATGAGGTAGATGTGTAAACCATGGGGTTGGATCCATCCATGATTTTGAAATTCTTAAAAGCCATTTATTACGCATTTTTAACACTATTTGTTAATTATACTCGTTCATCCATTTATTGAATATGAAACCCACTATAAAGAATCTTAAGAGGAATTCTATGCTAAAGGGGTCAAAAACTGCACTTTTTACTTTATACCGTTCATGGAGGTCCAGTTATACGAATATTTGTGGATAAAAATATATTGATTTGTTGTTTGGTGTCCCACAGGGCTCAGTTTCTGGGCCGCTGCGTTTCTCTCTTTATTTACTCGCTCTTGGCTCCCTTTTCCGTAAACATAACGGTAAGTTTCACCTGTACGCTGATGACAGTCGGCTTTATGCCTCCCCTAAACAAATAGCAACCTCTATTCAACACCGAGGCATTGTCTCAGTGATTTGAACAGATTTGAACAAACAGTTCAAAAAAGTTTTTTTTCATCTAGATTCCATAAAGGGGCGGAGCATCTCACTCTGGACAACTATTTGACAACTTTCAATTATGAAAATGTTATTTATTACTTTAAGATGAACAAACAACAATGCTTTAATGACAATTAACTCTCAGGAATTTAACGTAAACTCTCCTAGTTTATTAAATAAATAAAAAAAAACCAACACAGCATTGATAAATGCGTTAGAAAGATTTACTCCCTGCATTTTTGTGACGTTCTATTTTTTTGGTATTTGTAACCAGTGTACAGACATCCCTTTTTTTTATTCCCTGTTACAATTCATAGTAAAAATGAAGTGTTTTTCCAAACACTTGCTCGCTCTTTCTGATCCTTTAATGGCAGTTTATTTTTGTTGTTAATTATTTCAGACCAGATGCAAATGAAAAACATGGGATACAAAACTTTATTCGGAATTTAATATTTAAAAAAAAAATGTTTTCTCTTAAATGTAGACCATATGTGTTATTTAGTAATTTCAGCTTTAATCATGAATTTCTAAGCAAACTGTCAATTTCTGACTTTTTTTTAAAGCTGTAACCTGCTTAATAAAGTAAACAGCTGACCTTGTGTAGCTTTACTAAGCAGTATTGTTATTTTTTAAGTTATTGTAAAAGTGAAAATAAACAAATAAGTTTTTCCAAACACTGGCTTGCTCTTTGTTAAGCTAAAATGGCATATTTTTTTCCTTTTTTAAAATTATTTTCAATCTCAATTTTTTATCATGACTTTCTGTTTTCTGAATTCAGTTTTCATGCAAACTTTTGATTTTTTTAAAGCTTTATTAAACACGTCAGTATAAGTGCATTGGATGGAGCAGAGAGAGGAAGAGGATCAGAACCTCACGGCAGAATCAAATCCTGGTCACCAACGAACAGGTCGCAGTCCTCTTGGACTAAACCATCAGTACTGCTCTGGTGTTATTTAATATTATTTGATCTCTGTACAAAAGCTCTGTAGGAACTATTCCCTTTAATATCACACTCGGTGCAGTGTGACATCAATCAAGGTCCCACTAAATGCAGAATGGATGAGCCAAAACTGGCAAGCCAAAACGCCACTTTCACCAAGAGATTTGTGTTTTTAAATTATTGTGAAGATGGCACCACCCATTACGTAGGACCTCCATGAACGGAGCAGAATCCTGTTTATGACTCGCTTACAAGAAGCTATTAATGAAGTACTGTTTGCACGACACAATCTGTGCCCCACATGTGCAGCGTGGGTTTCAGAGTTAGACGATAAAGAAAGAAAGAAAGAAAGACAGGTGGTCGGAAGTATGGTGGGAAAAGAGGATCCCTGAAACAAAAGGATCCCTTTGAGGTGAACTCAATCCTCCTCAAATAACTTTTAACTGGCTTAAAACCGATCAACCGATTTTCTTTATCTTGGAAATAAAACAAATATGTATTAGCTCAAATGCCGACATAAACAATGGCATTTTAAAAAGATTTGTTTTTGCAGGTTTTCCTGATTGCACAGTGTAGAGAAAAGTTAACCAAAATGGGACCCAGACCCATGTTGTTTATATAGTGCTGGGAAAGAAAAAACAAAATCAAAGTCAATTCTTTAATGACTGCGGCTGTAGGTTTGTGTCATTGTCTGCCTGCATTTCTCACCATTAATCCTGAACAAATCCCCAACCCCCATTTGGAGAAGTAGAGCCCCAAATGTTCAATCAACCTCCACCATGCTTAACTGTCGCCTCCGACACACAATATTGTACCGCTCTCCAACCCTTCTACTACCAAACTGCTCTCTGCTACAGATAAATATATCCACTTTTCAATCTTCGATACGCAATGTTTACTGTTTGGAGAGACCTTGTTGATGCAGGATAACAACCTTGTGTCTCTCAACCACACCTTGGTGGCAGACTCAGTTTTAAGCCTCCTGTTTCAGTTTCACCTGAATTTTTATGAAACCCTTGAGTTTTCACACCTGCCTAGGACTTTTGCACTGCATTATAATCATCTGGCTTGTAAAGAACAGAAAGCGACGTACAGGACAGAGAGACGTGGGAGAACGGTTCAAAACTCCAGTGGTGTCACAACAGATCGGCTAGACCAATCCCAGACAGCAGAGTGTGGGAAAGACCACGAGGTGAGAACCTAAAAGCACCAGTGAACTTGCGGTTACTAACTAGCTGTATTTGGTTGCCACGTTTCTGCTTTCCTTAGATTATATCTCTCCATCCTCTTAGGCTTGGTGTCCTCACATCTGTCTGAGAGAGTTACTCGTCTCATCTGTTTTGTTACAAGAGCCTGACGGGTGCGCCCCTGAGGTCCCTGGGAAGAGAAACTAAGGAACCCCTGCCGGACGCAGCGTCACAGCAGCCATTCAAAGGTGCTAGAACAACTACAGCAAACACACTTCTGTGACAAAACACGAACGCTAACGCCCACATCTGGCCAAATTCTGGCTAGCAAGCAGCTTTTTCAGTAAATTATGACATGCAGAATCAACTCTGGATTCCAGACGAGCACCACACATGGGAGTGACGAGTAAAACCAGAACCAAAACACTGCCAGGCCAGACTAGGATCATGATTGGTGGACGTATTGTATGCCAGTCCCAGATGAGTGCCAGTTGCTCCAGACAAATGCCTTTTTTGTTAACTGGGTGATCTACTAATATGTGATCCACCAAGAGCTGATGCGCCGCAGGAAAACATCTCACTTTTCCAATTGCCTTAATAGAAATGTGGCTTATGTTTTATAAAAATGAAGACAACCAGCTGCACATTTGAAAATTATCTTTATGAATTGACTGAAACACCTTTTGTTTGAAGCTTCTGTTAAATTAAAGAAAATTTGTAAAAAAAATGCTAGTTTTCAAATAGTAAACTAAAACTTTGAACACAAAACTGTGATCTGTGAAAGTTAAGCCTGCGAAAAATGTGTTTATTTGAGAACGATTAGTTTAGTTTGTTTTTACGTTTGCCTGTAAAAAGCAAGAAACAGTGGTTCCCCGAGATACGAAACGAATCCGTTCCAGGGTGACCTTCGTATGTCGAACATTTCGCATCTCAAAGCAAGATTTACACGTAAAACACCTAAACCATGCAACGGCTCTCAGAAATACAGTATAAGTAGATTGCCTTCAAACTGGTCTGACTCCGGTTGCTATATCTTTTCAGACTGGTATCACAACAGGAATTCTGTGAAATCGCTGAGAATGCTGGGAAAATTTAATGTCACTTAACATGGGGTCAAACTCAAACTGAGAACCTCACAGAAACTTCATACTGGCCACAACTGTGGAGATTATCAGCGTGTGCAAGAACAAATCAAACCGTATTTGAACCTGGAAGTGCTCCATAGCAACCACACTGTATACCCTAGCAACCTTTTTTTTTATTCTAACTCAGATTTGGTAGACGATGGAGATTTGGGGCTTGTTTTTCATAAATTATAGCGAACATTATATTGTCACCGACCCACCATAGCGACCAATGTAAATCTCTTTATCTTTTGGTGTGGAATCATAGAACCGCGGGGGTAGGTTTATGTCACTCATAGTGACATTAAGAAACATTTTTATTTTTTTTTTTGGTAATAATTTAAATGCAATCACACTGTGTGAACTTTCGGACTGGTTTTCCCCAGAACGTTGATTATAGTTTTTTTAAACACACACCAGTTCAATCTACGCTCTCCCATACAGAGGCGAATCATAAATAAGGAAGAAAGCTCTCGTAATTATTTTCTGCTTCAGAGAGATGAAAAGGTCATTGGGCGCTCGTTCCTGATTGCCTTTGTGGTCTTTAATGGAACCACGGGTTATTTTCTAGCTCGGAAAAGCTCAGGTTAGAGCAACTTTTAAAGCTCTAGAGACGCCATTTGGGCTGCGCTCTCAGTCGTCTGTGATGAATGTGGTTTTTCTATTGGCTTCATTTATTGTAAAGCAGCATAAATCAGAATCACTTTGTCATTAAACCATTACCGTAGTGGTGTGTGCACGCAGGGAACGCTGTTCTAACGATGTTTGGGAAATGTAGTAAAAGTGTGCGTGACGTGAGGAGTGTTAGCAGGGCTTTGTGAGTCTGTTCTTGCAGAAACCTGGATCTGATTGGAACTAATTCAACACAGACAGACTGATCGACTGTAGACTGTACTCTTTCTCCCCTCTGTAAACACACAAACGTCACTCATCTGCCATGTGTTCCACACCACACCACTGTCCTTTCCTTAAATCCCTTCATCCACATCCAGATTGTTGTTTTAGAATATTTCTCACTTTCATCCAAAAGGTAAATTTAGATTTTTATGACGAGGACTTCTCAAAGATTTCCAGAGAACTTTTGATGGAATTGTTCTAGCGAATCCAACAATCCAAAGCTTAGAGCTGGTCTCCACATGTGCAGCTTCTAAACATGGCTTTAGATCCATTTATTTAAATGATTTGTTTCTAAAAGGGACACGTGTTTATACATTTTAATCATCGTGGATTAAAGATTTAAAAGAGAGAGTTTGAATATTTAACATGACCTGTGTTAATGTAATATATCATGTTCTTAGTACTTTGTCAAAAATGTAAAAAAAAAAAAAAAAAATATTGTTTAAATTCAGCTTCTTAAGACTTTTAGACATATTAAACTTTTTAAAAAGTAGATAAAATCTTTACACCACTGCTTAACTAGACGGCAAAGAGTTGTACACTAACTTTGATGCTGGCTTGTAAAAGTGTAGTTTAATGGATTTTTAAATGTTCCCAATGTCCCAATGAGTAACAATCATAATGTTGATTTTATGTCTATGATAGGCTAAGATAAGAATTTGTCATATTGGTTGCTAGGGTAAACAGTTTGGTTGCTATGGAGGGGGACAGTAACATTATATAATATTCCCTTAAATAAGCCAACCCCAATATAGTTCACCAAAGATAGATTTCAGGTAGTTTGGTTGCTAGGGTAAACAGTTTGGTTGTTATGGAATGTTCCCATGTCACTATAAGTTGAATAAACCAACCCCCATATCTCTATCGTTTACAAAAAAAGTTTATTGCTAGGGAGCCTTTAACCCTTTCTAGAGCCTGGGGTTCAAATACTTTTGCGCAGTGTTTCTGATACATGTGGCGAGTTTGAAGTTTCTACGAGGTTTAAGTTATAGTTTTACAAAGTTTGACCCCATGTTGAGTCCCAGAATTCCAGTCTAAAAAGATATAGGAACCTGAGTAAGACCAGTTTGGGTGTCTAAGCAAAGTTTGGTGGCCGTAGCTGAAACTAGGAGGAGATAACGTTTAGAATTTATGGTCCGAAACAAAGACGAATAGCAGTATGTTGGCTTTTACTTTTGATTTGTGGATTTATTGAATTGAAGAGGTCAAAAAAATCTGCTACGATCGTTCAAATGCGAAATGAAGTGAGTGCGGTTCATCTGTTCAGTTCAGTTCAACCATCTCTGTTTAATACACCTTCAATCCTGGAGACACGGTTGGTTTCCCTTCCTTCCACCGTAAAGGAACTTATCATTTTGTTTATGTGTGAACCGTGATTGATTATGATTCCTCGGAGTCTGTGCTCTACTTTTCAGGAAGCTTCAATGCGTCCTTCCTGTAAACAGCTGTCCAAACCAATTACATAATACAATCCTCAGATACGCAGCAAATATTTACGATGCTCTGCCCTAGGATTGATCTCCAGAGACAAGAGTAAACGGATCAACAGAAAACAAAGCAGATCGTCGATTTATCCAACAAATCAGTGACTTCGCATGGACTCTTTCTAGTCTAAAGCGCCCTGCAGAGGCTAATGGAGGCTGTTTCTCATAACGTCCCTCGATACACTTCTTAACTCAATCAAGAGAAATGGTTTTTGAGGAACAAAATAGAAATACTCAGTTAGATGAGTTCTTATAGATGGGTGTTCCATGTTTAGGACATAAAAGGCAAATATAAAATAAATCCGAGGCCTGTACCTCTTGGCAGAAGGAGATGTTCACAGTGGAAATCAATGACACCGTTACCGCAGGCTAAAATTAAACTCTGTGCAGATGTTTCATTCTAAAGATGGAGGTCACAGTCACCTCTCGGGAAACTTCTCGGGAGGCAAAGCAAACATGGATTTTACATCCCTTTAAAAGGAGGAGGTGAAGTCCATTGCCAAAAATACGAATATCAAGAGCAGGCCCATTTATTTTAAAAATTTATTTTATAAAGGGATGCTTTTTTAGTTCACTAAAAACAAAGCGTAATCTATCAAGCCTTTATTTGTCATGGAGGTGTATTCGCTAAAAGGGGAATAATGTACTGTATATATCCTTAGTCCTGTATTGGGCTTCTTTTGGACTGAGGAAGTGGAGCATAGAGATAGGAAGTGGAAGTGACATCACAACGGGAAGTTACAAATTGCTCCAATAAAGCAGCACAACTAGACTCTGCTCTTTTTGCTGAAGGTCACCCCTTCCCCCAATCTCCCTTTATCTTTCTATTTCCTAAATGTAGCATGGTTAGCTGTTAGCATATTCAATGTTTAAAGCTAAATAAAGCAGTATTTTCTGTTGAACCCTCTTAAACCTTGCTTCCAGAGTCTTCTGTAATGGGTTATGATAACCAAATCCTATGGTGGCTTTCTGCCTGAGCACCTTAGACTGTAAACATCTTTCCATCACTGAACAGTTTCCTGAAATGATTACCTTTGTTTCCTGAGCTGACCCCAAACAATGTAATAGAACCTGACACACATATTTGGAAAACTGTAACTAATCCATAACACTTCACTCAGAAGATTGGCGACGTGTTTTTGGCCCCGGGGCCCTTTAGGCGCTCTTCATCTCTGGTTGAGCAGCCGGAGAGATACTTTGAAGTGTGCTGCGGTCTATTCTGAAACCCCACACCTCGCAAAAAGCACGTCTTGCTCTTATTCTCACTCAGCTCTTTTATACACCGTATAAAGGGGTAGTCATCCGTCTATAACTTAATGCATCAGATGGGCCTTGATGGATAAAAAACAAAACAAAACAAAGCTTGCCTGGTCCTCCAGATAAGTGCCTGACCTAATTATCACACAGAAGGCCGCCACAGAAGTGCTTGGTCGATTACTCAAGTATTTAAATATGGCAGGTATACACTTTAAAGCCTAACTTTAGCTTCATGAGACACAGCTGTGCTCTCTCTGGGTTATTACGAAACAACCAAAGCTGAACTAAAGGAAGAGCTGATGTTATCGACTGCAGCGGTGGCTAGAGTTACAAATGACTTTGCAGATCCTTATTTTTAGAAGATATATTAGGGATGCTCAGGCACTTATAGAAGTAAAGCTGTAAACAAACACCAGAGGAAAAAAAAAACTGAGATCTGAAAAGAAACCTGAAATATTCCAATATTTGATTTTATTTTGACAGTCAAACTAGGTTTTAGAAAGCAACTTAAAAGTCACTTCCAGATAAACTGCCCCAAATATCAAAAGAAAAATGGAAGTCGCTGCGTTTTCCGTATATAATAACTAGGGGTGTAACGGTGCGCTAAAATCGTATTCGGTTCGGTACAGTGTCTTGGAGAGTTCGGTTCGGTTAATTCGGTTCGGTACAAAACAATAAGAACTTACATAATCTTTATTTTGAAAAGCTGCCAATACACAATAGAATTCTTGCATAAAATAAATAAAAGTGACACATTTGGGTGATATTTTAAATAAATTGCACTCTTTATAAAGAAAAACACATTTTATTAAATAAAAAATGAAATACTGTAACTAGTTAGGACCTGAAAACTTTTAACACTACCAACAGCTTCAGCTTATATATAAACAAAACTAACTATTCAAGTTTTAGGCTAAAAAGATTAACCTATCCACATTTTCTGAAGAGAGCACAGATCTGGTTGCAGTGACAATATCTCCAGCAGTATAAAATGTTAGATGTGTTGCCTGCCCGATCTCCGTGGAACAATGTCGGCATACAACTTTAAATTTATCCACTCGTCTATCCTCGTTATGTATTTTAACAGAGAAGCCAAAGGCGAGTTTCCGCACGGACGCTATTGAGTGTCGCACAGTAGAGCTGCACGTCCCTCAATAGTGTGCGGAAACTCGCCTAGGAACATGGTTCCGCTGCGCTTAATATCGCGCTAATAATACATTTATATTATTTAATACAAATACCGAATACCGAAACGGTACGCAAGTGTCCCGAACCGAACAGGCCGTACCGAAACGGTTCAATACATACCGTGAACCATTACACCCCTAATAATAACGTACTTGCGTCTTAGAATACGTAGACCAAATGCAACATGTGCTGTTGGCTGTTTGGAGACGGGATCTTTTGGCAATGCAGCCGGTTGAGAAAAGTTCTGGGAGCTGATGATCCCGAAGCACTTTGATGAGAGACTTTTGGAATTTTAGAACGACCAAAACAACATTTCAGATGATGGTTCATCCGTTATTGTCGCTCCATCGTACCCCAGTTCCGACAGAAAAACGCACTGCATTAAGATTTATTCGGTAAATGCATTTTGATCGTAGTTTATGCACATTTTTTAAGATAAAAAGTTTATCCCACTCAGTTTTTTTTAATGTGCATTTTCAAAATTCACGCACATCTTGGCGTTTCCATTCAGGGTTTCAACTCTACAGTGTGCATAAAAGTAACACAGGTAGAGACAAGTGAATTGTGTCCACATCACATGATCTTTATGCAAATTTGGCTTTTTATGCTTTATTGTTTTAGCCTTTTGAGATTTTAGAGCTAGCCAGTAGCGACTCACTGAGGAGATGCTTAGCGAGTGGTGGATAAAGGTTTGTGCGAAGGTTAGTACATTTTTGAAACCCCTCACAAATTATTTTTCACCAAAAATATACGTAATTATAATTTAATGCATGTACACTCATTGGCCACTTTATTAGGTACACCCACCTCTAAGAAACACATATTTCTTATCAGCCAATCACACGACGATGTGATTCATCAGAATGGGGAAGAAAGGTGATCTGAGAGACTTTGAACTTTGGTTGTTGAAGCCAGACAGGCTTGTCTGAGTATTTCAGAAAGAAGGGTTTATAAAGAACGGAACAAGAGAAAATATCCCGTGAATCATCCCAGACTGGTTTCTGGACTCAAATGTCCTCACAGCCCCCAGATCTCATGCAGTAGGAACGGGAGATTCGCATCATGGATGTGCAGCCGACAAATCTGCAGCAACTGCGTGATGCCGTCATGTCAATATGGAGCAAACTCTCTGAGGAATGGTTCCAGTATTCCAGGATTGAGGTAGGTCTGGAGGCAAAAGTGGGTCGGGTTCTTGGAAGGTGTACCTAACAAAGTGGCCGGTGAGTGTTTGTGCATAAAATGACCCCATTAAAGTTTTTTTGCTGAGCTAGATTGCCAATTACTGAGCTCTTGGTGATGTGGTTTGAGTTCTGTGGTGAAAGCAAGCTGAGGATGAACTTTCAGATGTAAAACTATTCCACGATGCTAAACATAATGACGGGTTCGGAGGGGCCAGAGGCTGTGAGTGTTAATGAGAGACATGTGTCTCCACACTTCTCACTAAAGTTAATTTTAGCTAGTTTACTCAAAGATGTCAAGAAAAACGTGACTGATGTCCCTTTGAATATATTGAGATCTGACTGCAGAGGAAACAGAGTGTGTGTGGGCCAGGATCTGCCCAAAACTCAATGGATGGAGATACTTCTGCCTCTCACGTTTCTGTTTATTTCTGTTTTCCATGGTGTTTTGTGAAGTTTAAGTAGTTTAGTTGAGCGTTTGAAGGACTCATCTGGTCAGGATTACACCATGTGGAGAAGAGGAACCAAACTTTGGTCTTGAGGTGTGAAACCTGCAGGGCATACAGAAGAGCTGCAAATCAGTCGTGCCATCAATAATTCATAAATGCCTTTACGCAACACCTGGCATCCTCAGAGGAGATCAAGGGCTCTTTAACGTCCTGAAAGGAAGAGCAGGAGTAGTGGGCAGAGGTCAAAGACAGATGGCAGACGATCGAGTTCCACCTGTTACTCACAGCGAAAGCTATCAATGACTGCGACAGGTGCGAGGTGCTGAGCTCTGATTGGCTGATGCACGTGTGTAGACAAATCATGGAATGCAGCTCGTCTTTTAACCAATTCCAATTCGAGCTACACACTGTGATGGACGACACTTTTAAAATAGAAAGAATAAAGAAAAACACTACTCTACGTACGATCTGTGGGAACTACAGTGAGCTACTACAAAGCAAATTTAGAATTTACGTCGCTAGACACCTGTGCACTTCGGTTTAAGTAGCAACAGGGGCCAAACCAAAGAGCTGTCAAAAACCAAAGACAGAATTGTAGACCTTTGGAAAGCTGGAAAGGGATAACTCTAAGAGCAACTGAAGAGGCTGATGACTGTCCCTCAGAAGATCTCTCCCTATGAGGCATCAATGATGCTATGAGTGGCCCAGAACTACACGGGGGGAGCTGGTCAATGCAGTGAAGAGCACCGTTTCCACGGTTACTATCAGTAATACACCAAGACGTCATGGTTTAAAATCATGCATCGCACCTCTGGCCCGCCCGGAACCAAGGGGGAATCATTGGAGAACGTCCATTTGCCGCGTTTGAAGGCAGAAGAATGATGATCATCATCTACAGTGAAGCATGGTGATGGGAACATCATGCTTATATACCGCAATATAAAGAATTGCAGTAATCTAGACGCGAAGTAACGAATGCATGAACAGCCATTTCTAAAGTTTTGGGGTGAGAAAGTGTTTCACTTTAGCAAGTAGTCGAAGCTAATAAAAGCTGGATCCGATAACGGCGGCAATATGTTTATCAAATTTGCCAGATAGGTTGTCCAGGTAAGGGCGAAAACTCTGAGAGTTCTCATTAGGACCAAAACACACACAACTTTAACCGAACTTCCACTCAGAAATCACGAAAGGTCATACTTTTTCACATTAGCCAGAAATCTGACCATTTTAACCTTAAAATAAGAAATGTAACAAAAATAAACATTTCCGGAAGCTCCAAGGGTGACTTTTTAAACTTTAAAATGCCCCAAATTAAAGTCTTAACACTGAAATTTGTTTTAAATGGTTGAGATCATGACGTTGTGCAAAAAACAGATTCCAGACCGAGGACATTTGGTGCTCCAGGACTTCCTCAAGGTCAAATGAAGCCCTGATCACGAGTGGCAAGCGTTTTATTTAAACCCACAATTGTGGCAGCTGCTCTTAAAGCATTGTGCTCCAGTAAAAAAGATCTCCTCCTGCACGCCAGCGCACGACTGGGCCATAAATGTTTACAGCTCTCTGTGATGGCTCATCCGAGCAGGAATCTTAAATAACGTATTTGGCGATGCCTGTAGAAACCCGAGCGCTGTGTTTAGTCTGTAAGAGGCGCTTTGAAACAAATGGTCCGGCAGGTGCATCCCTTAATCGCAGCACAGAAAGTTAGGATATCGATTAATTTTGTGATATTCACGTTCCTGAGGTAAAAAAGAACAAAAGCACGTTTTCATCTCTTGAACTCCAGACTATAAAATGAGGAAAATGATTAAGAAGGATCCCCATGGGGCCGGAACGTCATTATGTGGGAGTGCACCGAGGTTTGCCCTACTTTAGTCATTCAATTTATAGCAATAAAGAAGAGGGAGGCGTCTGTAATCAGCTAGCAGCTCGGGGGGTGGGGGGTGTGTGTGTGTGCGCAGGATTCATGTCAAGAGGTGCTTCATGCAGTCCTTTCCAGATTATACCATTTCTAACTTCAATAACAACATCATCACATTGTTTCATCATCAAGAATTTAATTTACAATTAAACCAGAATGACGCTATCCACCTATGGTTTAATTTTGATGTGTATATTTAAAAATTAATTTTTGAATTTGTGGTTTCAAATGAACAAGAGTTAACTCAAATTAAACTATTGTCTCATTTAACAGAACCCAAATAGATTCCATCAGTGCCATCTAGTGGTAAAAAAGGGATAACCCTTGGAAGTACAAGACCTGTGATATGGCTTCTGTTATTGTTCTGGCACAAAAAGTGCTTGAAACAGTGCCTAACGAGATGTTTTAAATACATTTTTCAAATAGTTATGACCCTGTCTTTGCTTTTTGGGGGATCTACTATATTTTGCCTAAATAATAAATAAATAAATAAAAAAACATGTTCATTCTCAATTTGTTTTATTTTTGTGGTAAAAAAAAATGACAAAATGTAATACTCAAAATTGTATTTTTTTGTACAATTTCAGGTTTGTTGTGGAATGATTGTGTAATGTAATGATAAATAATAGAAAAAACCTGGAGATATACTCAAAACGATATCAAGCATTGCTACAAAAGTTCAGTTTTAAAGATAATTATCAGAGCAAATTGAAAAGAGTAAATGTTCAAAAAGGCGACCAATGACTGTGCTACGGTCTATTTGACTTGAAAGTTACGCCAAAAACAGCCATCATGTTTTTACCGTAAAATTTACATACATTTTTTTACAGTGCTTACATAAATGTAAAAAATAAATAAAAAACTATTTTCACGAGGATTAAGTGAGTTTTTTGTGCATTAGAGTTGAATACGTTACCACTGATGGCAATAGAAATCTGCTCACTTCTGAGTTCAGGCCCCAGTGGCCAGTTGATGAATTGCATCATTTAGAAAAACACATCCAGAGCAAAGCGAAGGCTGCTGCTATGAACGCAATACGTAAAACAAACATGGCAAACAAAATGAGCGCATAAATAACACGGGTTTGAACGGCCGCATGGACGACCCACAATCAAACCGGAACGATCCGCGGAAGTGTTTCCCAAATTTAATTTATCAATTCTTAAACAATCCGAAATAAAAGTCATAAATCACAGCTTTCTTTTCCACACCCACTCTCCCCAGCAAACTCCGGGAAGCCTCTGTCGAACAGTACGTGATGCCACTTTGCCAACTGCTAACAGCATTAGCTCCTGGAAACGCAAACGCTGGATACGATGGTAACTACATTAAAGAAAACTCAATCCACCTCCGAAAGGCACTAAAAGGCACTCGCAGATACATACACGGTGGTCATCAAATCCAAGCAAGTGGTCGGGGAGGAGTGGGAAGAGCTTAGCATTAGCAATCTTAGCATTTGACAAGATTGATGAGGAGGAGGGAGTCCGGGTCGCTCTTCATAATGAGGGCAAAATTTATGGTAACACTTAAAGGGATGGGATCAATAGGCTCTCCATACTTCTGCCGAAGAACAAGCAACATGGAAGAAAGGAGCAGAGGAGGGGAAGGGGGAGAAAAGAAAAGAGATGTCTGCACATCAGGGCCAATACAAGTCGGGGCGTATCGGGTTGCAGAACTGTCTGAATGCCTCCGAGAGAGAAAAGAAGAGGCAGCATCAGGTCAATAACTGCAGAGCGCTATTATATCACAGCTTAGATCCATTACTGCGACTAAATATACGTTTTGTTCCTCTGCCAGACGTCTTTGTTACATGCGCCGCAGATACAGTAGCAGCCGTGCCAAGAGTCAGTTCTGTGAGAGCTCTGTCCTTCAGCCTGAGGAGGACACCAGGAGATGATACACACGCCAACAAAGTCATGGCCTAGAAAACGGTAAACGACACCGAATCTACGGCTTAATCACTGAGAGAATTATTGGAATATCTAAAACTTCCCACGTATGGGGATTCATTCGCCATAAGCATAGCAGCTCATGTCGAGCTTTTACATCACTGAGCTAAAGATCCTCACCCAGTAAAAACCTCCTACACAGCTGTTTCTGTTTCAGTTCATGCAATGGTGATCGCTGGCAGCTGTTGGTGGATCATACACTGGATTATAATCCTGGACTTTGTGCAAGTGTAGCTGGAAGAATCGATGAAAGGTAGAGACTCGATTTGGGTTTTTCTTTCCAGGGAAAGCAAGAACTGACAGAAAAAAAAATATGTTCATTCAAATGTAAGTCGCTTTGGATAAAAGCGTCTGCCAAATGCAAAAATGTAATGTAAATGTAAATGTCTTTTGTTTGAGTGAAGCGTTTCTGTTGATTAACCAAACGAATCGAGCAAAGATCAACTGTTTCGTATAACGCCTGACGAACACATGCTTCACAAATGTGTACAATACAATATGATGCATTAGAATTATAAAAATCTCATCCAACCATTCCTGCACCACTCCATCCAACAATTCATCCACACATCCATCCACCAATGGATACATCAAACGATTCATTGTCCATCCATCCGTCCATCCATCCATCCATCCATCCATCCAACCATCCATCCATCCATCCATCCAACCATCCATCCAACCAACCATTCCTGCACCAATCCATCCACACATCCATCCTTCTATGCATGCGTCCATCCACCAATCCATCCATCCATCCAACCAAAGACCTAGTTCTTATTTATAAAGGTGGAGTAGAGTAAGAACAGGTCTACGGTCTGTTGCAGGCCCGAAGTCAAATGGTTTAGACTGTGAGAGAAAACTGCAGTAGAACACGGAGAATCGATTCCAAAAATTCAAGGAAGTAGCGATGCTTGCACCAGATGCGCTCTTCCTGTGTCGAATTCACCCTGACATTTCTAAAGTTAATGAAAAGTCAAACATTTTTCACCTTTTTATATCAAAATACAATGCACCGCTAACAATTCAATGCCACGCTGTAAATATAAGGAACCAGAAGAACCTTAGTAACAAAGAGGGAACTAGGAAGGAGCGCCCTGACCAGCACATGATCACTATTAATCCAGGACCAAATATTAATAATTCTCTATAAACCACATTACGATCTTTTATTTGCTTTTTCTGATTGACGAATCCATCAGATCTGAAGCCGCTGGAGCCCGAAGGAACAAAGATTCTTTGAAAAAGACAGATCGAGGAAAACAAAGCAGCGGGGAAAAAGAGGACAAGAGACATTACGGCTACAAATCTAATTTGTCCCCAAGAAAAAGCAGCGTCCTTCAGGCGAAAATGCCAATCACATGAGTCTTTCACTTTTCACTGTTTGAAAGCAGCTCCATTTGATATTCAAACTAAAAGGTCCCCATGGTTGCCCCATCAAGCCTCGCACTGTCCGCTAATGCAGTCTGAACAGAGCCAAGTCTCCGCAGAATGAAATGTTGAATGACATTTCGCCTCTGGCGAGCATGACTCAATCACGACAGAGATGCAGGATCAGGGCTTGTGGTTCCTCTAATAATAGTCCATCTCTTCCCCTCCATTTTCCTCATCAGCAGCGCAGTAGCCCTAAACACTAGCAGCAGAATAGCTCTCCTTGTGAGAAATGGTTTGATTAAACGCTTCGGAGTCATAGAGGAGCTGTTGTGCTGATGTCACCGCATGGAAACCACACTCCGCTTGATCTTTAGGGAGAAGAGAAGTCATTGTTTCATGGTGATCAACCGTAGAAGATTCCTCGAAGCACAAAATGCACCACCTCTGTGTAAGCGACGTGAAAGGCGGTCGAAGCCTGGCGTTCCTGGCTCTTCCACAAGTGCCCCTCTGTTTATCTTGAACTCAAACAAAGTTTCTAATCATCGGAAACAGTTCCAGATCCGACCGTTTTAGGAATTGTTCACAATGGAACTCTCCTGAACTCTGCTAGTGATGGATTCCGGTAATTTTAACGACAGCAAGAACGTTTCAATCACGTTGGTGGTGCATGACTAGTTCTTCTGTTAGCTTCAGGAAACACTATTAGAGGATTTACTTTCACCAATAAAAGAATTGTTAGGATTTAGATGAGCTCCTGCTTCGATTCCACCAAATGCGTGCCTGGGACTTTATTTGTATAAAATAAAAAAAGCATTAAAATTGCTTCAGAAATGCATTTTACTAAGTGTAAATATAAGCTAGAACAATTAAAATATTGACAAAATCCACATAAAACACAGAAAAATATCATTTATTACTAGTTCTCAGTCTCTGATGCTACACTTCACTATAAAAAAAATGAATTTTTTTTTTAAAGAACCTTTGTTTTGCGAAACAAAGCCCCAACTCCTCTTACTCCTGAAAAACTGGTGAATTTCCATAAGTCTGTTTTTCCGGCAGGAAGTTGCAGCACTTGGATCTTTAGAAGGCCACTGGAAGAGCAAACTTCTCACAGTTGATTTTGAAAATACTATGCGTGTATTCTTTTTGCATCATGTGGCTATTTAAGCATTTCTTTACTAAAAACACAGCCCTGTTTCTAATTTAAAGAATAACAAGAGAGTTTCAGATTTTTTTTGTATGTAAACTTCTTCAAATGTAAGTTCACATACTAAACAAAAAAAAAAAGTCATGAGTTTGAGTAGAAAAAGCAGAAATGGCTTTCAGAAACGCAGCTGTTGCACAACAAAAAGACCAAACTTTTACAATCTGCTCCCGTCAATCATTTCTGCAGAGTTAAAGCATTAAAAACTCTCTTTAATCCCATTCCTTTGGGTTTGTGAGGCAGCACACGGCAACCGTGTGAGATATGCTGATGTAATGATTAAACTGGGAATAAAAACCTGCACCCCCCACCTCCTCCCCTCGCACAACACCTCCGCCTGCTGTAATTACGGCCAAGGATTTGATGAAATCAAGGTGAATAAACTCTTCATGGTGGGAACCATGGGCTTCGGAACACCCACCATCCCACGATGTTGACTTTACAAAATCTCCTGCATCTCGAATGAAGTCATTTGCATACACCTCAAATCAAACGTGGAAATGTGCTGCGCGTCCGAAGGTTGTCACTCGCAATTTAACAATTTGTTCTTGAACCAGGAAGCAGGTCCACCACAGCATAAACGAACTCCATGTAGATAAACTACATGTAATCCTCAATGGCTTTAATTCATCGATTCTTTTCCCAACGAACCGGGCAGTGGTGCAACACAAGAAATGATGCGGGAGAGAGAGCGGGGAAGGGGATCGAGGAAGAGCTAAAGGGAACTTTGGTAGAAATTTGCATGTTTGATATTTCATTATCTCACTTTTTGTTCCTTCTTCTTCTCCTTGTGCTTATCGGGGGTGCGCGTTGTGGGGGGGAGAGAGAGGCAAGATAGATGCCGGAGAGCAACCTAGTGATATGGAGGAGTAGCGGCTCTACCCCAAGCTCCTCTTCAGTGACTAAACCATATCTTTAAAAGAGTGGTCGGGGCCGAAGGAAACAACTGATAAATTTCTGCAGATTTAATTCTCATCATCACCACACTCTCTCTGGTCCGCACCAGGTGAAAACGATGACATCACGCAGGCCACTCATTGGTCACGTACATGTTTTCTCCACTGCTTTTTGATCAGTTAGAATGAACGCGCACACAATAGTAAACAACGGCAGAAGACTCGCGATGAAAATGGACAGACATTGCTGCTTGATTTTGACCGTTGGCATCTTTTATTTTATCATTTGTGTTAATCACACGCCGCAAATGATGCTCGGATTACAAACTACTCCAAGTTTGACCTTGGGCTACCATGACAACGCAGCTATGTAAACAGACAAGTGCCAACCCATAATGGCACGCACAAGCGAGTACAGGGGCTGTAAAAAAAGCATGTGTTTGTTGTGTTCCTTTGTGTCTCACCACATATGAACAACTCTAGAGTTTGTTTGGAATCGGTCCAAGACCACCTCGTCAAGCCGGTCTCAGACCACTTTTTTAGTCTGCTTTTGGTACGGTCTAGGGTTCGGTTGCTGCTTTCTCACCCGCCCAAACGGAATGAACTAAAAAGGGAAAACGAACTCTAGTTCGACTCAATCGGGTTGTGAGCTACCTTCAGCGAATCGAAGAACAGGAAGTTCTGAATATGTATCAAACATCAGAATAAAATTATTAGAGATCCATGCATGGCTTCTGGTTTAAATTAAATGGATGCAATTGTAAACTGTACACAAAACGTATAGTTCTGCACTGAACTAGATGGAAAAAAAAACTCAATTGGTGGAATTTTTCACAACCGTCACATATTCAGTGTGTAGTTTTCTGAGATTCGTATCTAAAGAAAATATTATCTTCAGCACAACACGGCTGTCGTCAGATTTCAATTTTGTTCTGGGGATTGGCTTGGAAAAACACTTCTATATTTGTATATTGTCTAAACTTGGCCTCGCCGTTCCTAAGAGGCACGAGAGCATGAGCGCACTTCCTTATGGAAATGTGGATATGTTGATACAGTATCCCGCAGCCTCAACGATGCGTGAATGATTGGAAAGAACTGACCCTCCGTCTGAAATCAGTGGGAGTTGTGATATCGGAAAGCCCTGAAGTACCTCGTCTGGTTTTAATCTTGCCAGAGTCAGACCATTAGTGCGGGCCTGTCTCAAAGAGGTACACAGTAGCCTGATGTAATCCAGGACCATCCTCAGATGCTACTCGGCTCCCTCCCTGTCCCAAACTCGGCACTTACGACGAAGACTCAAACTGCGAATGGTTTGTTTGTCTTACGCCCTCGACAATCTGATAATTAGCTCGAGCCCATCACTCCAGACATCAATCAGCTGGCTTTAGCCGAACAAATGATTGGTAAGTGAGCCCACCCTTCAGGCTATTTTCTCTAGCAACATCAGTGATGAGATCAGATCACGGGAAGAGCTTGTTTGTTGAATGTAGAGGTTGGATGAAAACGGTTCAAACACACATACGGTGAGCTGGCTCGGCATGAAAACCCTACACAATGTTGTTTATTTGATCTTTTATAGCAGCTGTTTTATCATTTTAAGTGTTTGAAAGAGGAAGGGTAACATGATACATCATATCCTAGGGCTGGTTAATTAACGCTGCAAGCAGTAATCAAAGGTCTCTCGCTCCTCTGGAGCCATCTCCTCACAGTGCCACGTTTGTTGCTATATGCTCTACGACCAATCTCTATTTAGATGTACTCAAGCAAGAATCGTCAAAACTACTGAAAAACACGGGCAAAATAAATCATTAAAACCAAATCATCATGTGTAATGACCCGCAGGTGGCGCTGTGAATATTTCCTGTAATAGTTTTACCCAATATTCTTGTCACAACTAGTACCCCATCAATGTTACGTATATTTCTGTTGGCCACTTGGTGGCGCTATGACAGAGTGTACACTGTAGATGTGCTCAGACATGGCCTGTTCACAAAGTTTTGCTGAGTTATAACTACTTCCTGTTTATGGCAAAATGTCGTTTTTGACGGTTGCGGTGAAAAAAAAACGCATTTATTTCAAATTGCCTTTAATAACACTCAAGGAAACTGTACAATAAAGATCTTAAGATATAGCTTATCTCATGGGATACGTGTTTTTTAATACATTTTTGTAAATTATTTGAATCGGAACATCCTTAGACCTTGCTGGCTAAAAGTTATTCGTAGCGTGTTGATCGCAGTTAACGTTTTCAATAAGAGCCATGATGATTGTGAAGACCTCGCTAAAGTGGAGTCCGAAGCTGTATCTCTGCAACCTTTTGCCATATTGACACCAAATTTGTTTTGAGTCATCAATACCAAACGCTGACCCCAAAATAGAAGTTACTAAGAGCGTCACCCAAAGGTCAAAAATCATAAAATTTTAAATAGCTCTCAATTCAATTTGGTTTTATTTTGCCATGCCTTGAGTCGATTTCACATGTCTTTGGTTTTCATTTTGATTGTACTTCTGCTCCCGTTTTGCCTACTGGATGCTTGGCCCCGCAATACTGCTTGCAGTTATAGTTATCTTTGGTGCAGAAATGTATCCTCTTTATAGTCACCTGACCCGAATGAGTTTTGAATGCTTTTAACTATTAAAACTATTTTGGAATAGTTTGAGAAATGAGAAACTAAACGATAAAATATCATCAGTATAATGTGTGACGAATCGCGTCGGTGGGAGGAGAGATCATACAAAGAAATCAGAAGAGAGGTTGTGTAACGCTTGTCTTAATACCTCAAGGTCCTTTCAAATAAACCCGAAAACTAAAGCAGGAATCCAAGTACACATAAAGTGTGGCAAGCTCAGAGTACAATACACTCCAACAGTATAACACTGATTGCTCCTCCTGAAACACGTTCAAAATATCCCTATTAAAAAAAACCTACTTTGGGTTTTTAAAATTAATCATTACTATTTTTGTACTAGTTTGTATTTCAGCAGAACGGAACTGTGTTTGCGATCAATGTAGAACTCAGACATGCTTTAATCTCATCAAAGCTGCAAGATTGATTTAAAGCAACGCTCTCCTCGGCTCAAAATGTTGACGATCTGTTTGAAACACAGCATAACAAGCTTATAGTAAATCTCAGTAAAAGTAAACATACCTACAGAACTCTACAGAAAACCATCTCTAAACACATTCTAACGTTTTGTAAATTCCGATCCATTTCTTTAATGGTTCCATCCCTGAAAGCCCCCTGACTCGTGATAATGGAGTTTCAAAGGGAGCCGTGTTGCCGTAATCTCAGTGCTGTGGTCACTGATGGGTTAGGGCTGTCATCACCTCCTCACAGACGGAAGAGAGACGTGTGGTTCGGGGGGAATGTTATAAAGAGAAATGAGAGGCGACGTGTGTTTTAAGATGAAGGGAAAAATGTAAAACAGACCCATCTCGCTTCTAAAGCAGGAAATTGGGAATGCCTTTATTAGGAGCAACTTCGCTGCTTTCTGGCGTTTCCCAGCCCAGCGTTCACGAAAGCTGTGGGTGTTTGATATATTACATTGTTGTATAGGGTCTCTTGCATCCCTGCACACGGATCCATCACAAGGTGTCACTCCGATAGCAAACGTAACGGAAACAAATCTGGTTATTACAATAATTGTCTCCTTAACCCACTCTCTTTCAAAGAAAGTCCATCACTCAGGCTCCGGAAAAGGCCACTGCTGCAGACTCGAGAAGCAGGTGAAATTTTGATGGATGTTCCATGAGAGAGAAGTGAAGGTGCTTTGATTTGATAGATGTGCAAGAGGGAGTGCACCGTGCGTCCTTGTCTGAGTGAGATCTCAATACAGTTCTAGATCAAAAACTATTGTTTCCTTGAGGAACCTGAGCTTTGATCATCTGGAGCCTTCACATCCTCGTAAAAATGCACAGCGATGCATTGTTGTCCATTATTTGTGCTCTGGTAAAAATGGTTTTGAGCAACAGAGTCAGTCCCTCACGCATTAAGCCCCGCCCACCAACTCTATTGCATCTGCCAACAGGGAGCAGCGTTCAATATTATATCTACCAATACGGCAACTTTAAAGTAAATTAAATTTTGAGTTTGGTTTAACCCTTTAAAACGCACAGGAGCACCGACGATTCATTTGCATGTTTAGATGCTTGTAAAACAGCAACCCCCTCCAAATAAAGCAATCCATTTTTTTAATGAAACCTGAAAAGGTTGAAGAGCAGAAGAGCTGTCCAACTCCATGAGTTTGTAGACTACCAGTAAAAAATATATAAATATAATTCAATATGGCAAGTGTTTGCAGCTTTTCTGACACAAATTCATTTCGAAACGTAAAAGTACAAAACTTTTTGGTGGGTTACAACTCTTACATGCATATCCCACTATCGTGCAGATTACACATTACATTATCCAAGAAAAAGTACATAAAAATAAGTATACTTTTGATTGTACTATTGTAAGGATTTTGTGCATGTTTTTCTGTTTTGTCTTGGTTTATAAAGAGCACTTTCTAACTTAACTTTAAAAAAAAAAACACTGAAGCACCGACTTTATTTTCTGTATCAGCTCAAACGTCTTCTATGTGTTTGTCTTGTGATTTCTACGACTTTGTAACAAACTGTTCGTTTACTCCCAGCCTCTTTGGATAAAAGCGTCTGCTAAATGCATAAATGTAATCTCAAAAACTAAGCAATGAAAACGCTCAAATGAAAACCACATTTTGCAATATTTTTACAAGTGGAATTTTAAAAGAAAAAGCAGACAATTCTATATTTAGACAAATTATGAGAATATTTTTATTTGGTTTGCAACTTTCAAAAGGTGAAAAAAAGGGCTACGCATTTCTATGCTAAACAAACACTGAAAGGGGTCCCACCGCAAGCGGCACGTGAGTGGCGACACGTCAGCGCGTTACAGGAGCGGCGCAGAAGCAGCGATCGTTTCGGCACTTGGTTTTCGTTCGCTTTCAGCAGCAATGTATAAAATATGGGCCAAGTAAACACAGCATTATGTAATTAACAAGATAAAGAACTGTTTTCTGACGTTACAAATGACACAAATATTTATTGTTACGATATAATTATTACAATGTAAGAACAGTATTCATGCTGACCTCATAACAACACTTGAAAACAAAGGAAGGTTCACAGCTGGGTGGGTCAGAGTTCCACTATTAAGACCCCATCATGGACGACACTTCACCGTAAAGAAATATACGATAAATTATGATCCTCAAAGTTTGCGATATAAAGACCTGTGAGACTTACGTCACGCTTACGCTTCCAGCGTAAAAGTTTTACACGATTAACGCTCCAGTAATAACTAGGGGTGTAACGGTACGCTAAAATCGTATTCGGTTCGGTACAGTGTCTTGGAGAGCTCGGTTCGGTTCATTCGGTTCGGTACAAAACAATAAAAACTTACATAATCTTTATTTTGAAAAGCTGCCAATACACAATAGAATTCTTGCATTAAATAAATAAAAGTGACACATTTGGGTGATATTTTAAATAAATTGCACTCTTTATAAAGAAATACACGTTTTTTTTTTTAATAAAAAATGAAATACGGCAACTAGTTAGGACCTGAAAACTTAACACTAGCAACAGCTTCAGCTTATACATCAACAAAACTAACTATTCAAGTTTTAGGCTAAAAAGATTAACCTATCCACATTTTCTGAAGAGAGCACAGATCTGGTTGCAGTGACAATATCTCCAGCAGTAGAAAATGTTTGATGTGTTGCCTGCCCGATCTCCGTGGAACAATGTCGGCATACAACTTTAAATTTATCCACTCGTCTATCCCGTTATGTATTTTAACAGAGAAGCCAAAGGCGAGTTTCCGCACGGACGCTATTGAGTGTCGCACAGTAGAGCTGCACGTCCCTCAATAGCGTCCGTGCGGAAACTCGCCTAGGAACATGGTTCTGCTGCGCTTAATATCGCGCTAATAATACATTTATATTATTTAATACAAATACCGAATACCGAAACGGTACGCAAGTGTCCCGAACCGAACAGGCCGTACCGAAACGGTTCAATACATACCGTGAACCGTTACACCCCTAGTATTAACCAATACACAATAGACTCATGTACACTGTAAACCGATTTGTAGGGGTGTCCCAATCCATAAGCGTATTTTATCGTGCAAAGGGCTAGGAACTCACACAGTTTTATCTCTCATAATAAAGCCGCCGAGATACACCCAACTCCTTGTGGCTTATGCATATTGTGTATAAAAGTGCATGCGGGGGGTGGAGCATTACTGGAACCCACACACTGCACTCCATTAATCACACCTAGAGATTGGTATTCACGCACGCCGGCTGCCAGCTGAGAGGCTGGATCTGTGTTCTCTTAAAAACCTCATATTGAAAATCCACCTGTATGAAATTACCACCCGAACGAGAGCGATGCGAGCTGCGATGAACTCCCACTGAATAACCACAGAGCCAGAGAGAAGCCATTAGGGCGAGTGTGCAGGGTACCGTGGCCTGTAGCAGGAGGATAATGGCCAGGTGTGGTCACCCTCAGTCTATTTACTGGCCACCGCAGCATGCTCATGATCACCGAGCTGCTCTCTGCTGGATTCCCGAGACAGACCGTAAATGCACAGATGAGAGCCACGGATCCATTACACACTCTCCGCCGTCTGATTTACAACATTTGACTTACTTTACGAGAGAGACCCTCTACGTGTCTCCTCTTCTTACTCCGGGGCGCTGTACTTTAGTGGATGCAGGTGTCTCTCAGTTACGTGCTCACCATTTAAAAGCCAAACTGGGACCTTTGGGAAGGAGATCCCTGTTCTTCCACCGACTTCACGGTTCAAAAACACCTAGAAAACACAAACAAGACATAAGCTGCATCCCAGAAAACGACTCACTGCTTCCATCTCAGTCCTTTGGTTGCCTAGTTACAAGGCTGTCAATCATCTCGTCAGAGTCTCGTGGAATTTATTTACGTTTATTGTGCTGTAAATACGGTGCAACGGTTTCAGGCATTTGTGTAAACAAAGAGTGGAAATCAGTGTTTGGTGTGAGCATCCTTTGGACTGAAGGAGCTTGTTCCAAACATCTCGGAGAGCTAAGCATGGATCTTCTGCCTCCAGACACCAGACACACTCTATGGAGTTGAGATCAGGGCTCCGTGGGGGTCATTAATGGCGCAATGCGGAATACATTTGGGGCTAATCATACAACTCCCTGAAGATATTGCATGAAAGGTATCTAGCTGTATTTCTCAGAATTGACCAGATCTCCAACACCATTGGCAGAAAAGCAGCCCCAAACATTCAAGGAAGCCTCCTACATTGGTGTTTCTGTTTCAGTTCATGACTGGGATTGTGTTGCTGTATGAACTGATGTTGGTGTGAAGTCTAAATATTAGTCTCTCCGCTCACTTCATTCCATTTCTAGAAATGCAAACAATCATTATTTATATTTTATTAGTTTGCTAAACTCCTGTTCCACTTTGATTGCTCATCATCACGCAGCTACCATCTTAAGATCCCTTTGTTGCAAATATTCAGATAACCTGAAAATGACGAATTTACAAATAATTCAATAAGTCGTTTTATCTCAGATTTTGAATTCACGTTCATCCCCGAGAGGAGTGTGGGTAGTTTCCTCCTGAGCATTCACCACGAGAGCTTGGCGATTGATCGAAAAGAAATCGTAACCAATTGAAAACAGAGGTCAATTATTCAATGCCTCTCCCTTTGAAAGCACAACCGTGTGTAGTCATGTGACTCCGCTCCACTTCCTTCTATTCCTTTAGAATCAAAGAAATGCAGCCTGCATTACAACATCAGTGAGAATATTTACTGTACAAAACTTGAGAGTGAACTACAGAGAAAAAAATTATTAAAGAATTGTTCCTTAATCGTAATCGAGGTCAAATGTTCAATTAATCAAGATTTTCCAGTCCTATGCACTGGACACCAGTTTGGGACACTAAACTGTTCACAGGACCTACAGTGTGTGAGGCACGGCTAATGAAAAGCGCATGAGGAACAAGAGAGAGCCGTCGTTTTCATAAACATCTTCCATTAATTCTGAGAAGAAGCGGATATTTGAGCTTCCAGCGTGAGACCGAACACGCTTTCCATCACTCCACTCAACACCCTGTTAAACAATCGTTTAATTCAGCCGGCGCTGCTTCGATTACAGAGGTGTTTCGAGCTTATGCCACGACATCTGTCCCAAATCACACAATCAAACAAATAAATAAACAAACGTCACTCAGGGAAGGGGATGTGTTCTCAGACATCGGCAGCGGGTCACTTCCACGGCTCTTGTGATGTTGCTTCACTTATTTAATTAAGGGCTGCATAGGAGTTAGTTCTACAGGCTTCACCTGATTGGATAGTGGGCGGGGCTAAGGAGGATTGGTGGAGCATTTAGGCTCCTAGAAAGGAATATGGGATTATGCAAATTTGATTACTCAAAAAAATACTGCGTGTTGAAGGGTATTTGGCTCTTTAGTGAGAAAACATTGAAAACACGGGCATTTCATGGCCTGTTTAATCATATCCATTAATGTTTGTTTCCATTGATTGACAATAAATTAAAACAAAAACCGAGAGGAAGAAGAGGAAGCCGATTGTCTAGCATGAGGACGAATGCAAACAGAAATCCTACGAGGACGTTAATCCACAAGGATTCTGCTTTCAGGTTGTTGTTGTTATGAAAAGCAGCTGAGCTCACGCCGCTAGTGCCGCCAGTGACTGGCTACGTGCCATCCTCACTGTCATGTGCTGATGAAGAGGATCCGGCGCCCACTGTCGCAGGGTGCCAGGAGCTACATATGACTCACCCCACAGCCTCAGCCCGGCTCTGAACACCTCCCAATCTGCGAGAGTCCTCCAGACACACGAGAGAGGTGTGACTCAGAGAAAAATGGACCTTCATTATAGAAAACAAGCTCTGAAAGGAGAAAAGGAACATGTGACGTCATGGGAAAAAGTATGTTTGAGGAAATTACGCTTCCTTCAGTGCTTCAAGGTCGGCTTCTTCTGGTTTCTTTTAGCATTTGAACCTCTCTGAAGCCATGCTTGGTTGTTATTAACCATTATTCACACAGCGAATGAAACGTTCAGGGAACGCTCTGAGGATTTGAGGCGGGAGAGTCGAGCACTAGATGCATCTCTGGCACGATTTCATTACAGATGTATGGAGAGATGCACCGCTCAAAACATGACGCCACTCTAGCTACGCTTCAATCTGATCACAGATCTGTTTATGTTCTCTCTAAACATCGGATCGATTCTGGCAGCGGTCCCCAACGTCTAACCTGAGGGAGCTTATGACAAAACTGCCCGAAGACAAGCTTTCCTAATCCTTAGATTTCTCTACGGTGCGTGGGCCAATCACAGTGTATGTTTGGATACACTGGGAAGCTAGGGTTTCAATTTGATTTCAAATAGAATGTGCAGGTTTCAAAAAGCTTTTGATATTTTTGGTTTTAAAAAAAACATTACAAGAGTTATGACACAATTTTGCAAGGAAATTCAAATTAAAATGTAAAACAATGCGTGATCGCCTTTCAGCCCCAAAATTGGATCCGTCAGTGCCATCTAGTGGTGAAAAGAAGAGATGACCCTTTAAGGTACAAGACCTGTGATATGGCCTGTGTTTTCCAAAAAAAACTCAATGGGGTTTAAGGTTTTGAAGAGGAGAGGTTTTTTTATATAATTTCACTTTGTTTTCACCTCATCTTTGTTTGTTTTTTTTCTGTTTGTTTTTTTGTGGGAATAATGAATTTATATTTCATCTCAACAATCTTGATTTTTGTTAAAAAACATAAAAACTGTTCAAAAAAAGAAAGCTGGGGTTGAAGAAAAATTGAAATCAAGCATTGTCACAAAAAACAGTTTTAAAGATAATTTATTAGAGCAAATTGTAAAGTAGTAATAAAAGGAGTTAAAGATTTAAAGTCAACTACATTAATTTTGCAGAATTTTCTAAATTACTTTAGAAACTTTTTAATTGATGTGCAGTTTATAAACTATATTTCTGTTCAACTTAAAAAATTATGAATAAACCAAAGAACTTCGTGCTGCACAGAAAGTGGCTTTGCATAAAGTTCTAAAAGCGTTTCCGTTTGGCGAGCACCAGGATCTGATGGCAAATTATTCATTTAATAATGCTAAAAAAAGATGAAAACAGACATATTTACGAAGCAGCCACCATCGTCATGTGATCAAAAAGTCTGCTTTGGATTGGTCGAATGGCCGCCCAATGTTTTGAGGGAAAAAGGCAAAGATGATGCGGCTGATATCGAGTTTATCACAAAACAATGAAAATGCTTGACATAGATGAAGCTTGCCAAATTTCAAGTCACTCAGAATAACTTTGCCTTAGTTATAGCGGCTTTAGTGCTTTTTTGCGCTATAGCGCCACCATCTGGCTAATCTGTGTAATTTTTCAGAGTGACCCTCTTACATAATTATCCAGAGTTTTGTGACCTAATGTTTTTTTCTTTCATGAACTATTGCCATTTAATAGTATTTTTATTTTTGTATTGATAAGTCATGGAGATATTTGTATTTCGAAAAATACAATATTCAAGGTTTTATTATGTAATTTTTTGACGAATCACATCAAGAGTATCAGATTAAATCCACCTATTTTTGGACTCCTCCATCTTGGACTCATGTTTCATTTCAGGGATTGTCTTTCCACAAAGGACAAATATGAATCTGATCCAAGAGTTCATAAACACTGTGCTTCCCCAAACGGATGATTCCCTCTTGAACCCAGGGATGTTTTCCACCTCCAGTTAACATGAAATCACTGAACTTCATTCTTTCCCTTCCAGCTTCATGACGAGGAGAGCTTCCTGTATTCAGAACAGCAAGGATGACTGTGCAGAATTCACTATATCGCTTGAAATCTAGTATTTCCTACGCTCGGATCCCCTGGACGACTGTAGTCCCATCAAGTAAATCACAACATGAAACAATCCTAAAATATTATTATAAGTACACTTTGTACAAAGGTTTGTTTTCCTAGACTTGGCAGGGATCGTTTCTGAGCGGAGCATGTTCTCCCTGCGATTGCTTGGGTTTTCTCAGGGTACTCCAGTTTCGAAGAAACTGCACTTGAGTGAACATATCCCCCTGATGGACTGACACCTTGTCCAGGATGTATCCAGACATTCGCCCAATGAGAGCTGGATTTAGCAGAGCCTGACACCTCAGCCAGGAGAACACGAGTAAAGACAAAGGATGCTATTTCTAGTGGCCAATGGTTATGGAATAAATCCTCAATGAAGTTTGATTATTGATTCCCAAAGAATACTGAGAAAAAAGCAGGGATTTCAGTTTTGGTGGGTTACCAGAATATTTGCAAGTATTACATTTATGTATTTGGCAGACACTTTTATCCAAAGCGACTTATATTTGAATTAATCAAGACATTTTTTTAAATCAATTCTTGCTTTCCCTGGGATTAGAACCTACGAGCCACAGGAAAGCCACTGCTAACATTTTTAACTCACAGTAAAGGCAGAATCTCAACCCGTTCTTGTAGCATTTTTACCTTTTTTTCCCTTCCTTCAGTGTCAAGTGCAGCACTTTTGTGTGTTGTGACTTGATATTGAGCAAAGTTAGCGAGGTGATTTGTCACGGACGGTCAAAAGTTTCACAATTAAACGTTGCAGAGGACTTTAGAAGAGACTTCCAGAGTTTGATGGTTATCACACGAAATCTTTTTTGTAGGTTGTGGTCTCTTACACTTAAGTGTTCCGAATTTCAAACATGTTCTTCAAACACGGCCTGAAGTAGCAGTATAAAACTGAAGAAAACTAGATACCGTGTCACGACTAGGTGGTAGACATGTGATCAGACATGGACTCTTAAAATGCATGGCTAATTTGAACCCGATAAAATATTCCATGGCTGAGTTATTAACAATCCGATTTTGACAGCTGTTGTGTGAACATCGTGTTACGACGTCAAAGAATCTTTGTATTTTAACATCCTGCAAACCTGAAGATAGAACTGGTGAAGTTTCTAGATGAACAGATAAAATCTCTTGCCGGAGTTAAATTATGACGTGAGCCGATTGTGAAATAGCCGTCTTCCTGTTGATTTTGGAAATACGATCCATATCACTTATATACAAGTCTTGGTATCCTACACGTGTGTGTGCCGAATTTCATTCACCTTCGACAAACTGTTATTGTTTCTGAAGCTGAAATGCATAGGTGGCACTATAGAGCACTGAGGTGTGTTCGAAATCCGGTAACTACGAGAAAATCTAGAGCCTCAAAAATGGGTAAAAAGCAGCAGAACAATAATATTCTGAGCATCACATTAGGGGGGTTCTACAGCCCCAAGTATAGAATTGAAGCTGAGTAAAGCTGGAATGGTGAACCTTTATCGTAAGCAAACAGCAGAGAATAGAAACGTTATGTTCAATAAAGAATTGAATTTCAAAGCAATGAAATATTGAGATGTTCGTCTGGCTCTGTACAGAAAGAATCCCACGCTAATCCAGAATACTTCTGCGTATTAGGAGCAGTGTCCTGGTGGTTTGATGATTTATGCAAGCCAACGCGAGAGCAAAACCGGGGGAGAGGTTTTAGCAGCCAGACTGTTGGGATCAATCCACCTCAACCTCACATCCCTCGAGCCAAACCCCAAACATATGGAAACAATCAACAGCTGAAAATCATATCACCGCCGCTCTCGTTCTCTCCTCTGTCTCTATTTAATACAATCATAACACGAGGGTCAAGTATGATTGCCTCTCCTTTCAATCTCACTAAGCTGCAGGGGGAGTGCGGGTTTAGCTGTCGGCCAATCAGAACGCAGCTGCAGCGCAGGGGTCAGCCAGTGCTGTTCTGGATTTCTTGGGTCAGTTGGCGTGTACTGGGAAGGTCAGGCGATGTGGTGTCATGCGCTCAGGGCACCGTTAAACCAGTAATAGCAAATACACCTATTAAACGGCGAATAAAAGGCTGCATCATTAAACTACGTTTATGAGTCTTTTTACAAGAGAGTGCAAAACGTAAATCGTCTAATGGAAACGTTCTACTGCCTTTAGTCTGGAATATTTAATATACAAACGCAGTTTCGTCTGACTGATGTCCTTCTCGTGAATTTGCTATAAAATCCTAACTGGGATCTGAGTCGTTCAGGCATTCGCAGGGATCACCCGATAATTACATTTCGACTGTCGGCGTTTCAATCATGCCAGTGATTTACCATTTTAAAAAGCACAAACAGGTTTTTATTGCGTCATACCATACAATTTACCCGTAGCTAATAAGAAACAAGTAGAAAGCAATTGAAATCCATTTGCATTAAACAAATACTACTGTCATATTCAAGGAAATCTGACTATAATTAGGGCAAATGGTTGATAAACAAAATGAATATTGAGTTTTGAGGGAGTCTGAAAGATGTAGATGCATCTTCTCTCTCTCTTTCCCTCATCTACCACCCTCGCCCTGCTTTCCAAAAGAAGGACCCATCAACTGGCTTCTGAATGCAATCAACACCATTTTCTCAACAAGGAGCGTGAGATCAGGGGACCCCACCTGCCCCACGGAACATTTGCGAGTGACCTAGAAAAATGCAATCAAAACAACTGCCTAGTGAGAACAAGATAACGAGAAACTCTCATTCCTTCTATAGGACAATAGCCTTTGCATGCTTCTACCCACCAGGGTAAACCAAACAGGTTCTTACTGATTACTCAAGATAACAGACCATCAACTACTTCCCAAGATAATTTGATTAAGTATCTTCCCATGTTCCTATATCTATACTTGAATATCACTGAAGCACTCTGGGGAGAACTCAAATGTGCTGGCAATGCAAGAATTTACAAGAGCTGGAGGCTTTTTGTCAAGAATAATGTGCTGCTTTACCAACAGAGAAGATAAAGAACCTCATCAACAACTACTTCAAGAATCTTGACGCTGTAATTGATGTTAAAGGGGGGAATACGGAATATTAAGAGCTTTTGATCAGGGTCTCTTGGAACGTTTCTGATGTAATAATGATTTAAGAAGAGTAAACACAAAACCACTAACTATGAGTGGACAAAAAAAGTTGATATGTTCTAAAAAGTGACCAATAAATCAGAACATTTTTCAGGGTTTGTAAACTTGTGAGCACAACCGTACACTCTTTATTCCAGAGAATTGATGAATCGCTGTTTCAATTGTTTCTCAAATTGATTCACAACAAGGCAACTTGACTCCCAAATGGATTCAAAAATCTCCCGAGTTTAAAAGAAAATCCATATTCCCACTGAAATCCCTGAACAAAGTCCTCAAGAATCCAGCCACAGCTTAATTACACTAAGCAAACATCCAGGGCAATGCTCCAGTCCAAGGTCACAGGGTTTCAGTGTGATCTGAACCTGCGATGTGCAGCCTTAGCTAAAACAGTTCTCACTATGAACGAGTGTGACGCTCCATTGAGTGTTTTCCATTAATATTGTAGTGAAAATCTCAAAAGGGTTTCCATGTAAATCCACTTTGTGAGCACGCAGACAACCCCAGGATTTCCATAAATATTTGGCAGCTTTTTTTTTTTGCTGAAAAATGTTAACGAGGTTGGAGAGCGGAGGTTTTCACACAGACCACTGTAGTGAGAACACATCGAGGAGGTTGTTTTTGGCTCTGCTGGTTTCCCCAGAACATAGAACTGTCCCCAATGGGGCCATCATCCAGCTGTTTCTTTCTCAGAGAACGTAGGTGTCAACTGAGCCTTCACCCTGCACCAATCTGTGTGTATGATTCAGAGATAATCACTTTCCACACATTTCTCGGTCATGTGACTACATTGAGTCAGAACTTTTCAGTTTTATTTTACATGGAAGAAGCTTTATGTAGACATTTTTTCAAATAGACGACTCTGGAAACAGTTAGACAGTTGTGTGCAAAGGTTTAAGGCAAGTGACAATAACAACAACAATATATATCTATATCTAGCTTCTTCTAGCCACACTTCATACACCTCAAGTGTACGATCCACCAATAGTACCACAGCTGCTACTGATCAACAATGTCACACAGGTTGAAACCCAGTCATGAACTGAAACAGAAACGGCTTTGTCAGAGGCCGGAAACTGGGTTGCACAAGGAAACATCAAGACACATCAAGCTAATCGTCCTTCAAGAACACAAGATGTCCAGCAGTGCCATCAGCTGAGAACCCAGTCATGAACTGAAACAGAAACGGCTTTGTCAGAGGCCGGAAACTGGGTTGCACAAGGAAACATCAAGACACATCAAGCTAATCGTCCTTCAAGAACACAAGATGTCCAGCAGTGCCATCAGCTCAGAACCGGCAGAAACCAGAGGGACCCAGGTACACCGATCTAGAAGTCTGGCTTGAAAAGAACTTCTATTTTGTTTGACAAACCCAAATCAATGCATTACCATTGGAAGTACAAGACCTGTGATATAGCTTGTTATTTTCAAAGTGTTTTGATCAGTGTATAAGCCTTTTTAAACATTTTTTTATATAGTTTTTGTTTATTTGGGGGATTAATCAATTTTTATTTTGTCTCAACACCTTTGATTTTTGCTTTAAACAGAAAACCAGTTTGTTCTCAATTTTTAAGATTTTTGCAGCAAAAAAAATACAAATTTTACTACTCAGAATTTTTTTGTACAGGATTATTGTGAAATTATTGTGCAATGTAATGAAAATATATTTCATAAAAGTTCAAAATAAACTCTAATAAACATTTAGTAAAAAACTTTCCGAAAGGCACCGGACTAATGGAATAATTCCACCACAACATCCACATGGAACCTTTGCACAATTCTGCATATCCTCTGTCATACTTTCAGATTGTAATATGTGGGTCGTCCTGAACATGTCTCCGTGCTCAAATCTTCTGCTGAGGACATCTCCCCAGGCTGAATACAGACGGATATTGAGCATGTTTCTGTTTTAAGCCAGACCATACAGGAGCAGAAAGATAATATTGGCTTTTTTCATTTGTTGTTGAAATATGACGCTCTCTTTCATCAAACCAGGATGCACAATTAGTCTCTGTAAACAAGTTTCAAATACCCCAGCTTCATCCTGGTGCTTCCTTTGAGGGTTAATCACTGGAGCCCCCTGGTCTGGAAATCCCAACCGTAAAAGCCGAAATTTAGTCAATAGTCAGGGAGTTTCTCAATTTCACCCAATCAATCAGCGTTAGATGGAGAAATGGACAGAACTGGGGGAGGGAGGGCTCGTCCTAACTCCTTTATTGCTCTCCTAGGCCACTCAAACGATCAATAGGTTACTTTGATCATTATTAGATCATATTTTGACTCACTTTAAAGCCAAACTCACTAATGGATCTTCATCCAGAGAACTTGCTCATGCATATTCCAATGCAAGGCCACACATGGGCTAAAACAACTTGATGTGATTTATTGATATGTCCTCAGAGCTGCAGTCATTAATCAATGCTTGTGCCTTCAGGATCAATGAGGAAGAAAGGACGTGAGTTGACCACACAATTACCATGAAGGTTCAAGAGCAATATTTAGGCATGTGATGAGCATAAGAAACGACAGGAACTCCTCAATCAACCAGGGATGTGAGAATAGTGTTTTATGCTTTCTGTCTCCGGTCAGAAAACCGTGTATCGGAATCCAACAGACATTTATCAACAATAAGAGCATCCCTGCAACAGGTAGATGAGCTTGAAAACAAGCTGCAAACCCAACAAGAACTGGAGCAAGCAGCAGATTATCCTCGTCCGAGGTATAGGGTGTGCGTCAGGAAGTCTTGCAATCCGGCAGTGGAGAATCCTCCAATGTTCCAATTGCAGGTGAGTGGTTATGGAAAGGGGACAAGGACGTTATCGATTGGTTGACATTGGTGTAAGTGGTGCACTGAGGTTGATTAATGAGGTTGCAAAACAACCAATGTGACGAACTATTGGCAGCATTCAACAATACTGACACAGGGACAAGCACAATCCTCTGTGGAGCGTTTAGCATAGCGCCAAAGATCTTTTAGGATGGAAAAATTAGACAAAACCGGATCAGGGTTTCTGCGGCCTGATTAAAGCTCTAGTTTAAAAATCGCTGTTTGAACTTAAATATGAAGCTTGTTTTGCACTTAATTATCGCAAACCAAAGGTTTTACTCATCCTTGTGCATTTACCTGAGCCGTTCCAGTGGAAATGCAGCCCTTTCCTTCTTCAAAATGAAAATAAATCAGTGATAAAGAAGGTTATTTCATCTACATCAGAAGCAGCCTGAATAATAATCAAAGACACAAACCATTTAAGAATCAAAATGGAAGAAAATATAACAATGTTGAAATTGCTTTTGCTCTAAATGAACACATTGTACAAACCACTTCATTACGCAGCTTCTTTTCATTAACATTTGAAGGGTAAATTAACTTAATTGTTCTCCATATTCGGATCCGTTTAGCTCTCATTTCCATCCTGTTTATCCTCCAAGGACTTATTAGCTAAAGGCAACGGACGCCTGCAGATAATTGTTGCCATTTGATCTTGAGTTTTCTCCCTCTGACTGAGACTCAACAGAGCATTTCTGCAATTTCTTTCATTTAAACAGGTTCAAGTGTTTAAAATGTCACCAGCAACCACTAATGCGGTGGTAATTCTCTGGCTTTCAATGAAAAGAATGAGGTTTAAGTCCTAAATTTAAACAAGACGGTGAAACACCCACATCCTCAACCCGCCACAACCTTTAAATATCTGTATTTGACATTCAAACCTGTTATTAAACACTTCATTTTCCATTGAAAAGTTAAAAATAATGAAGTCAAAATAATAAACAAATAATCCAAGGACTCAATGCCATGCATTATGATCAATTTAATGTATTCAATCAAGAACTATCATCATTTTAGAACCACAAAATACACAAGAGTGCCATTTTGGGGAAGCTTGTCCAAAATAACTCACTTCCTGTCGGTTTTGGAAACTTTTTTGTAAGTCTTGGTCTCCTACATAAGTGTAGTACTTCAAACACAGTTTGAAATGGTCAGAAAACAGAATACCCCATGGTGCCACTAGATGGCGCTATATCTGACACTGTGGGCTGCTACAGAGATGTGTTCAGGAATCTTAACACGCATGACAAATTTGATTCTGATTGGACAGGGCATGTTTGAGTTATTAACAATTTCCTGTTTATGGAGAAATTTAGATTTTCGATGTCCGCCGTGCAAACGTAGTTTAACGAAGTCAAAAAATCTTTTCAATTTAACGTCCAATATTCCTTACGACAAGACTGATGGAGTGATGAACAGAAAATCTCTAGGAGGAGCTTGTTAAAGTACAACACAAGCAAAATGGCCATTTTTAGAGACTTCCTGTCGATTTTGGAAACGCAATCCATTTTACTTATATTTCAGTCTCGATCCATGTGTGTGGAATTTCATTCACCTGCGCCAAGCTGGGAGCACACCATAAGCTAAATATACATATAGCCATTTTGCCATACCCCTTTAAATTTAACCAGTTCTGATGTGCGTACAAAACGTTTCAAGCTCATTTCTATCGCCAAAAATGCACAGAAAACCGCAAAGCGATAATATTCTGAGCGATTACAATACACACCTTCAGTGCTTGGGCACTAATGAGCATAATTAATGTGAAAAATGTGAGTTTATTCCACTTTATGACACAAAAATGAAGCAGAAGTTCTTTTTTGAAGAAGCAAGTGAACGTCTCACTGCATGTCTTTAAGAGCTTAAAGCTACAAGCAAAAGAAATAAGGGATTGAAGGTCAAACACAAAGTACAAGACAGGTGTCTCCTTTCCTTCTCATAGAAACTTCAGAGACTGTGAGAAAACCAGATGCTTTATTAAAAGTGTCGGACCATCGTTTCTGATCTGAGCCAGATGCTAAATGTCTATGCAAAGCTTTCAAATACATCGAGTGTTTCTGATTTAAGCAGCTCAGGTGAGAGGGTTTAGAGGTGAAAGGTCACAAAAGGGTGTCTGTGTTTGTTTGAAACACTAACATTTCACACAGAGACACAGAGAAATAGATTTCAGCGGGATCACAGCTTGACTTAAGAGACCACACAGTCTTAAGACTAGCAAAGCTGACTTTAAAAGGTTAGATCGCTGACCTTTTCCTTCCAGAAGTCAAACGCTGTTCAGATAAGTGCCATCCAAAGGGTTTAAAGTCAATAAGCTTCACGCCAGCCTTCATGCCACAGTGAGGCTGACATTCAGAGTCCCTGCAACACCTCGGAACAAATAACCAGAGAAAAATTCTGTATTTCTGCATCAACAGAAATTTCCAAATCTGTGCTCCAAATGAAATGCAAAAGAGCTTTTTGTCTGTTTTTCCTCCTTCACATGACCGTGAGGTTTATGGTCAGTAGAGCAGGGAGCGTTGGCTGCCCTTCAACATAAAAGGAACCTAAACTAAGATTTATTCCACGCTGACTGGACTCATGCCTCCATTAGGAGCAGATGGACATTAAGAGAAGCTCTGAAATGGCCGTGAGGAGATTTGGTGCCAGTGTGATGATGCTTTCGAGGAGAATTTATCAGTAACGTGATGGATGACCAACGCAGACATCATATATCAGCTAATGGCTCATAAAGGAAAACGTGAACACACTTCTACTACAGAGCGGAAGCTCGAGACAAAACTCTGAAATCTCTCATAAAGTGTGAAACAAATGCTGTATTCTTTTTTTCTGTCCTGTTCAAAAACCACCACATGGGGGAGCAGATGCATAATTTGAGTTGGACAAGTTTGTTATCTCCAGGGGAGTGAACACCTGGTGTGGTGTTTCCACCTCTAGATTTAACCAGTGAATTTATGTAGTTATTTATTTTTCCGATCGACAAGTTTGCATTGATTACATCAGGACAGGAGGGTGTTAAAAGGAATGGGGGGAGTGGATGAATTTAAAAAGTTAATCTTGAACCATGTGAGAAACGTATTTGCAAGATGATACAAACTAAAGCGGCAGACATCTCAGAGACATTTTTGTGTTTTTTATTATGTGATTTTTAATTACTACACGCAGAATCGAACATTGACGTTGCACGACTGAAAATCAAAGTACGTTGTGGTTATCGCGCCATTTGTTATGTTTAACAACCTTGTCGTAAGTCGTAACCATTGTGTTCAGCTCTGGCTTGTTCTTATGGTCCAACTAATTAATTTTGTCAATATAGTGCCCCCTTTTAACACGCGTGTCTTTCTTGTGCTTATCCAGTTTCTTTTTTTTTTTCAACAAAAATACTAAAAAAATATAAATCGTTTAAGGACTGTACGAAACATTCTACAGGGAAAACTGACAATCCCTCCAAAATAGCGCGTGACGTCAACAGAAAGCTTGTAAAAACACATTTTCTTGTTTTCATACATTTTAACATTGTTTTGCATTGAATATCATATAAAAATGAGAACATTGGTTTCAATTTGGATTTTGTTTGGTTGAAAATATAGCAAAATTATACCAAACATGTCCATTTTTACCTACAATGACAATCTCATTTAGAGCAGTTTGAACGATTGTGTATTTGCTCAGGACTGAATACGTGACGCATCCACTTCACCCCATGTGACCGCTGGCCCGTGAACCCCATCACTTGAGGAATGAGATGTAGGTCAGAAATATTAAAGTGTAATTAACGTTCATTATGAACAACGCTGCTTCTGACGTCAAACAAAAGTGTGTCACCAGCGGAAATGAGCAGGTGAAACGAGCCCCCCCCCCCCCCCTCGGACAGATGATCGCAAGAGAGAGGGAAGATGGAAGGCAGGAGACATTGGATGAATGAACATCACAGTGAGTAAGAGCTGGTTACAGACATGAGACCTAATGATCCTTACATAAACAGAATCTATACAACCATTCTAACAACTACATTTGTCTGAAAACCTTTCATTTTCTAAGAGATTCTATTCGACAAAATACTCCCAAAAATGGCGGTCAGCTCATTCAAGTCCATTGCAAAATTGACTAAACCCCAATTATAGTCTTAGGAGCAGGTTACATCTACAGATGAATCTATTGAGGTTAATTCATTTAAGAGCTTTCCCGCAAACAGGAGACTAGAAAAGAGCATTACTTAAAGAAAGCGCCTCCCATTTCATGCTATCAGCAATGGCTCCCCATGGAAGAAAAATGACACAAAATCTGAGAAAGGACATTATTTCTTTACACAGAAAGGTTCAGGCTAAAAGAAGATAAGAAGCTTTACATTCAGTCAAAACAATTTAGCAAAAGTGAACGAAAACTTTCAGGAAAGATGGAAAAGCAACAATTTCACAGAGACGTCTGCAGTTAGCTAAAGCAGTTAAAACCAGAACTGAAGCACAAAAAAGCCCTCCTAGTATTTCTAGGACCCATGATGAAAATGATGAAGACTCTTGGGACTCTAGAATGAAGATCACTGTTTCTGAAACAAAAGGTTTTAAGGTAAAGGTGAGGATTTCTGAGAAAAATGGCTGGTGCCTACAGTGAAACATGGTGGTGGCAGTGTCCTTATGTGGGGCTGAACTATAATGCTCCATCACTCACTTTTTCAACACGATAATGATCTAAAACACACGTCAAAAGCTCCTGCTGCATTTCTGAAGAAGAACTGGATGTTCTTGTCCCGTGGTCACGGAAAAGATGTTTGAGAAGAATCAAATCATTGGCGTGCAGACAGTACTACAATTGGGTTAAGAACCCTCCAGCACATAAAAACTGGAAGAATAATGAGGACACATCATCTTCAAGGAAGAATAATTTATGAAGTTCTAGGCCTTTGCTATTTTAAATTAGAAACCAGAGTGCAATTTAGCCGTCCAAATAACCAATGTTGATATTTCAGAAGTGAATATATTTAGGTTCCTTATCTAGCTAATTTCAGTTTAGTAAACTTGGTTGCTTTAACGATCTGATGGTCGATAGCATCAGCGTTCTGTTATATGTGTAAACACAGCCGATGGAAAGGCCCACCAAGGTAGAAAAACAAACGTGCGTGTGTGTGTTTGTGTGTGTGCGTGTGTGTGTTTGGTAACTTTGGGTTGAGTCCCCTGACATTGGTGCAGCGGATCAAGAACGTTATGATGTCGGGTGGTCCCGTCCTCTCAGCCCCAGCTCAGTGTAGCTGCAAACCTGACCTGATCCCACGATATCTAAGGTTATATACGACTTCCAATAAACCTTTCAAAAACTTTCTGTACTCTAACGTAATGGAATTTTTCTTCTCTCATAAAAAAATGACTCTGAAAAGAACAGTAAAAGCGCTTTATTTCTAAGTTAGCATTTAGCATCATAGCATCTATATTCAGTGCACCACACACTCACTGTTAGAGGAACACAAAGCCAGAACACATTGCGAGCCCCTCTTTTATGTGCTCACTCACTTCCTGTTACGTGCCATTTGACATACTTCCTGTTACGCAACTTATGACGTACTTCTTATTACTTGGCATATGACATACTTCCTGTCACACGGCATATGTCCCACTTCCTATTAAATAGCATATGACGTACTTCTTGTTGCGTGCCATATGAGGTATTTTCCATTTCAAGATGAGTAGAAACCCAAATTAAGAATTACCAATAATAGGATTAAACATAGATAAACATTTATTTTACAATATTGGTTCCAATTAATCGGCCGATATATTTGCCAAGTTTTTTCAAATTTGATTTATTATAATGCATGCACTGATGACATGAAAAGCACATGAAACTGAACTCCAACCAACAAAAACCATTATTAAAAGGAACTACTCATTGGTGCAAGACTTTCAAATATCAGCAATGGCTTGAGAAATACACTCACTGTAATCAAACTTGTGATGTATTAGAAAAGTCTGATTGCCGAATAGATTAGAAACAGCATTCACTTTGGTTCTGCTCCACAGTTGGTTCTCATCATTAAAATAAAGGCGGCTTGACTTGTAAGATCAAGCTCGAAGCTCCCTGTATCCCCTGAAGCACTTGTAATAGAGGTTGTCCATTTGAACTCTCTTGTTTATTTGGCCTTTTTTCCGTGTCGGCTAGCTTAGAATGTTTTCTTTTCTCCCTGAATCCTATTAGCCCCGATAAACAGGTTATAGCTGATTTGATTTTCCACAACATGATGTCTGGACATCATCAAGGGCCTGAAAGCCACCCCACCAGAAGCAGTCTGCAGAGTCATTGCACAAAATTAGGTCCTGGTACTTGAATGACAGCAGGAAAATGCACCTTACTTTCGTTAAACATAACTCACTAAACGTCCAGTTTGTCCACAGCCTCCCAGGCCACCCAGCCTGAGCAGTGCCATATCAATCTTCACCGGCATGTTTCTCTATTGGTTTTTCTCTTCATTTCTCTTCCGCCCCAGCAGGCTCCAAGTCTGGAGTCAAGGTCTTTTGTTCCCTCCATTTCACGTGCCACAAAAACAAACAGTACTCAAGATGGATGCCATCACGATAATGCAGGAAAATAAACAAATTCATGAGTGTTACCTGCTGGCTCTTGAACGTGGAACGGTTTAGATGTTTAACATCTTACAATGTGCTTTGGACTTCATGTAATGCTAAAACACGCCTTTGATGTGGGTAGATAAAACTGCCTGAAGCTACAGCTGTATGGCGAGGTGTTAGGACTTTATTTACTGACTTCACAACACACACGATCACATTCATTAGTTTTTGAAAACTTGAGCGTATACATAAATATTTACATAACCACCACCAAGTAACACGAATCCCTATTTATCTATGATTTTATTAGCTGTTGCTAAAATAAATTGGTTGCTACGGTAAACATTCTGGTTGCTATGGAGGAGTCAGTGACATTTTGTTCCACTTGTCTCTATGATTTTCCTAAGCTATGGTAAGGATTTGCAAAATAGGTTGCTATGGTAAACAGTCTGGATGCTATGGAGCGGTCCGTAGCATAATATAATATTCTCCACATAAATAAGAGCAAAATAAACCAATCCCCATCTCTCTGTCATGTTCCCAAGCTGAGATAAGGTCCTGCCAAATTGGTTGCTATGCTAAACAGTCTGGTTGCTATGGAGAGCTCAGTGACATTTTGTTCCATTTTTGACTCCAAGTTAGATAAAACACCCATGTCTCAGTCATTTTCTAAAACTGAGAGGGTTCTAAGAATCTGGTTGCTAGGGTAAACAGTTTAGTTGCTAGGGAGTTGGTCAATGATATCACAACGAGCACTGGGTTTGCTAGAAACGTATCACATTGGCTCTTGGGGCTTTAAAACAAGCACTGAACAATGATAAAGAGAGGAGGGACATGTTAGAAGTAATTCATCAGAGCTGGAAGCTGTTGAAAACTTCACATCCATCTCACTTGAGGTCAGAGGTTGAGAAATCCTGAACCACGGGGGAGCTGAACAAGTTCAAATCCCTAATGGATCAAGTCAACGAGAGCCTCTAGTAACTAACTGTGTAAATACATTTTTCTTTTCCCACATTTACACTGATCTGAGAGCATCTGTGCGGAACAAAATATTCTCATTACAATGTACTAACAAACTAAACGGTAAAAGTTAAAGGTTAAAGGTTCAACTAAGCAGGACATGCATCCACTTCCTATATCTGTCACCATGGAAATAAGCAGCAATCAGTGAAACTCTGGTGAACGCGTGTGTGGCACAGGCCTGTACTCAATCAAGAGGAAATAAACTGCAGCCTGCTTTCCACCGAGAGCTTCCAAAAGTTTCACTTTCTTGTATTAATACGACATTTGATTCAATAAATGCAGAAGGGCGGAGTAACGTGATTGAGAAACAATTCTCAATAGTAGGCTAGACACAATAATGAAGTCTGAACTCCAAAGAGGGTTAGATTACAGACCGGGATGATCGTTTTTCAGAACTACAGAAATCAAATTAAATCCTGCAGTGGTGGAATAAATGAGTGCAATCACGGCCGATGGGGTCGCTCATCATCTGCCCCCCGGGGTCTTGTCTGATTAATTGAGGACTGGCAGTCATCGCTTACATTTAACATTCACACCAAGCCCACGACCAGCAGAACTTCATTCCTCTTTATACGTTCACAAAAGAGAAAAGATTTCAACGTTACACGCTGTTATTGCTGTGGAACTATATAAACATTGGCCCAGTGTTCACACTGGAGTCTACATGGGTCTGCACCATTGGCACCAGTGGAGCACGTATGTATATGATGCTAATGATCATCAAAACCCAGGCATGAAATGACACAGTAACAAGACACGAGGTAGTTATACTGCAGCAACAAGGTCTCTCCCAGAGAAAGATTTCAAAGCATTCCAGGGTTGCAAGATGTGCTGCTAAACCAAAAAATATCATGCAAAGACGCATCATGCAAATGAAGATGTCCAGCAGTGCCATCAGCTCATAACTGGGAGAAACCAGTGGGACCCAGGTAGATTTCTGGTACTGTCTGAAGAAATTTGGCCAGAAATGGTTTTTGGAAGAGCTGCACCAAAAAAATAAGGAAAATGGCTGCAGGTGCAATGGCTTAATGACTGATTTGACATTTATGGTTGCAGCAGGAGATAGTTTGGGCTGGTGGCCAGTACAATGAGTGTCTGCAGGAAACAGTTAAGCCAGGTGGAGGTTCCTTGAATGTCTGGGGCAGATTTCTGCAAATGTATTTGGAGATCTGATCTGGATTAATGGTGTTCTTAGTGCTGGGAAATAATTATTCATCATGCTACAATAAGGGAGGTGTACGATTGCTCCCAACTTTTTTCTGCAGCAGGACAATGAGCCGCAAACGTACAGCCTCCAGTACAGGAAGTGACCCCCACACTGATCTTAAAACAGCATAAAAAAAATAGTTGAAATACCAAACATTTCCTGAGAAGGTCCTGTAAGTAAAAAGTAAATGAAGCCTCCTTTTAAAAAAGGAAATTAGAAAATTACGGTCGAATGTTCTGAAAGCGTTTTTTTTTTCTCTTCGGCTACCGTTTAATTCCTCCCATGGGTCAATTACAGCCGGAGCTGTCAAACGTCTCATAAAAAGTACATAAATAAATAGCTCCACTGGAACCTAAATTAAGTAATTGCACAGATGCTGTGAGCCTGATCCCCTTTTCCTGAACACAAGGACCCCCTCTGGAAGGTCTCGGCCGTGTGGAGCCGAGTGTTTCATCCATTGCCCGGGGAGAAAGTCCTACGTGTGAAGGTGGTTTGATCCTGAAACCATTGTAGGGCACAGCCCCTCATCACTCACTCCAGTTTTCTTAAAAACTTAGTGAATCCTGCGTAGATCCCTAAAGGGCTCTTGCTGCATGATTTCAGACCTCCTCACACACCTTACCTCAACCCTTCTCTCTCATAGCATGCTGGGCAAGCGGAGGTGAACGAGGAGCGCTCAGCACGACACGGAAACCCTGTGCACCTCTGGGAGAACCTTGTTAGTGCAAATAAAAGAGCTAAGCATCGCCTGAGCTCGTATCTTACCCAGTGCTCCCAAAGCTTTGTTTTTACGTTACAGTTTGTTTCACGTGGAAACGATTAGAAGTCCTTCTGAATGTTTGGACAGCTTGAGAGAGTTTCGGTGGATGTTAATCAAAAGCACACTGATGACACCCGAAGGATAAACAAGCGAATGCATCGTGAACACATGAGCTCGACAGGCTTGATCGCAAATTGTTAAAGAGAGAGACAGGAAGTGAGTTTTTTTATTGATGGTAAGCAACCATTAGAATAATCAGAGATATTGTCCGTAGAGACGGAGCAGCTGAACCCCTCTTTTATTTTGTGTGAAAGGATGTAGTTGTTAGAGTTGCTCTTCTTGCAAATTGTTATGTATTTTCCATTTAAACAAAACGGAAAATTACTGTTGGATTGTATAACATTATAGAGACTAACATTAGATAATCTAAGAATCTGTGGGTTACGTTATAAATCGTGTTAACCCTCCAAATGCTCTGCAAACACCGGTGCTTGTGCCAATCCCAACGGCTAGGAAGCACAAAACCCACCTACCGCTGTTACGTTTTGATTTCATATAGAACTTGTAGGTTTCAAACAAGTTATTAGCTTTTTATCTTTGGACTGAATTGAACATTACAAGAGTTGTGACATAATTTGCAAGTTAACTCAAATTAAAATGTGAGAAAATGCGCAAACGCCTTTCAGTTTTGTCATCAGTGCCATCTAGCGGTGCAAAAGAAGGGATAAACCTTGGAAGTACAACACCTGTGAGACGACTTGTATTTACAAAATTCTGCCACAAAAAAACCCACAATGCCACAAAAGTGCTTGGATCAGTGTGTGAGGTTTAATAGATGTTCTCCTGTTTTTTTTTTTAAATATTATTTTCCCCTTTTTTATGAGTTTTTTTTTTGTTTCAACACTTTTCATTTTTTTATAGAACACTTTTTTTTTCCAACAAAACAAAAGTGATAAACCAGTGGTAAACCAGTGCTCCCGAGGCTTTATGAGTGAGCAAATGAACCAGCCCTGCCTCAGTCACTCAGCCCCCAGTGGTCTTCCCTTCACTAAAAGCTTTTTTAATTATGAATTCCATTAGTCCTTCAATCGGTCCCTATATCTTTCCCTCTCAATGCCTAGCGTCTATGTACAATAAACAGATGCAAACAGCACAACATTCTGCAAACAAAGCAGTCAATCAATTACTAACAAAAGGATAGACAGGCACACAAAATACTAATAAACTACCCAAATAAAATTAATGAGCATGTATAATTCTAAAAAAACTTTTAATTCAAGTAAAGTGTCGATTCCTGAAATGCTGGTTGAACCCAAATTTTCTGCTCATCCAAACAGCATCAATGTTTCCTAAAACTATGGATGTTTTCTGCAGAGAAATTGTGAAGCTAAATTTTGCGTAGGTGACTGTTTCCTTCTTCATTTGTTACCTGCAACCATCATCATGACATCCATAAGCTGTGTATTTGTCAACTCCAGCCACAGGCAGCCTTGAGTAGGTGTATTAAGTCTTTTATCATTCAACACAGCTAATGCTAATGCTAACATGCATCTTCGTTGTTCCACACACTTGATTGAGGGAAATATTTTCAAAGCAAACTTTTACCAAACCTAACCGTAAAGATATTTTGTTAGGGTTAAGTTGTTTCTTTTGGGAAAACAAAAACATTTCCAGGTTACTGGCTTTAATGAGTGGCTCATAAGAGTAGTTAAAAAGGCAGTGCCTCACCTGGCATTAGGGAAAGAAAAAAAATAAATGCAATCAATCTATTTATTCAGTAAAGTGTTCTTATTTTAAAATTATTTTTCATTTAAATTCACGATTTTGGATGATATGGTATTGTATGGCGATATTTTAGAGGCTTTTAAAAACTAAAGAAAGAAAGGCAACACTTCTACACACAAGTTATCAATTGTCTTCATCCTAAGGAGTGGTGCATGGACAATTTCGTGGAAAGCCTATAATAATATTTTTGTATGCTACAGTTTGTATATGTAAAAAAATTTAAATTTAAAACAAAAACTTTAACAGTGGCCAATCCAATGTGATCATTTGAAGCGGAAAGTTGGGGAGGAGAGTTAAAAAAGGCATAGACAGAAATATCAATTCAGTTCAAAATAGGCTTTATCTCGATCTATTTAGACCCAAGAAATAAAAAATAAAAGTGTATACTCCCATGTTTGATAATCGCTGTTCCTGAAAACGTGCCCTTGAGTTGTTTTCGAGTCCCTTCTCACGAGTGTTTGGTGGCGAAATGTCCACTTCTCTGCGATTTAACTGATCCTAACCGGAGTATAATAATTCATGCGTTTGTTATTGTTAAAAAAGATAAATGAATAGAAAAGCTTTTTGAAATCTACTCTTTGACTGGTTGGGATTATATTGCCACCTGTTGGACTGGAGTGCACTTTGACATTGATAAGAAAAGCAGGCATGAATTGAAAAAGATAGAATAAAAAGGGTTCTGGCACTAGTCCCATCCATTGCACTACTGTGTTGCCGAGCCATCTTCGTATAAAGAGAAAAGCTGCATTATTTAGAGATAACATCAGAAAAGCCTCCGTAGCTCTTAACAGCATGAGTCACATCAGATGAAGATAAGTAGTCGGCATTATTGATTTTTATATGAAGTGTATTCACTCGCTTTTAACCAAAGTCTCTTCCAGCCATTTATCCTCATCGACAGACATTAAACATGCATCACTTCTACTTTAATGAGAACAGGCCGGTCTGCTTGCGCATCTCTGACGGCAAAACACAATGGCTAAACGAGATGGCTCAAGTTTGTGCCACACTTTGATGTTAGATTGTACAAATATTTTACTAGCAAAACAGAAAGGTTGCCCAGGTTGATTTTTTTTTTTTTGATTGCCATGCCTCTACGATTGTCCATAGCTGAGATAGTGATATGCCAAAATTGATATGCTATGGAGGGGTCAGTGACATAATACAATGTCTCTATAAGTTACAGAAACAAACTTGTGTCTTTCATATCATTTCAGAAAATTGGTTGCTATGGTAAATACTTTGGTTGCTAGGGAGCTGTCAGTCATAAAAAACACACGTCAATAAAAAAAGGGAAGTTGTTGACCTTTAACATCATCAATTCCACATTTCTCTGTGATGTTTCATCGTATTTCAATTGCCATTTCCCATTTGCCTTCAGCAGCCATTTAACCCCTTCTAGATCCTGGGGTTCAAAGACTTTTGCATAGTGGTTGGCACAGCCTTGCACTATACTGATAACCTCCACAAGTGTGAAAAGTTTGGAGCTTCAGTGAGGTTCTCAGTGATTTCCCAGAAATCCTTTAGTGGTACCAGTCTGAAAAGATATTGCAACTTATATAAGCAAAGTTTGGTGGTTATAGCTTGAACCCTCTAGGAGGAAATGCGTTTATAAGTTTAGCAATATTTTGCCTTTAACGAGAGTAAAACAGAGATGGTCTTTGTGTTTGACTGATGATCACTTTTTTCAGTGTAGGCATGGTTTCTGTTCTGCAACACGCTAATTCAGCATTTTCAGTTTCATCTACCCCTCGCTTGGAAGGTCATGGCTGCTTCCTGTTTCGACCCAACCATGGCAAAAGGGCGAAAGGCACACAAACACACGTTCAGAGAGACGTCTCATATTACACATCCACAGAGGCCCGCGGTGCATGCGTCTGAGTCTGCAGCGGGGGTCAGAACTATTTCAATAGCTTCCACATTCACCTTTATCAAAGGATTCCCATCCTCTTTCAACAGGGCAGAAGCACATCTATAGGCTTCTCTGCTCTGCATCTGTCACCTGTGATCTGCTCCTCTCCCATGAGATCAAGTTACTCTTACGAAAACGCACAGCAGAGCTTCAATAAATGAACTTCTCATAAAAATCATTTACTCACTGTTACGTTTCTCAGAATCCACCGAGCGCTTACTTTCATCTGCAAAAGAAAAAGAGGGAATGTTAGCAAGGAAATGCAAGGAATATGGGACACCGCTCCCAAGCGTTAAACTAAATTAAATAAACGTTTTAGGCAATTTGGTTAGCTTTTATCCCTGAATTTCCATCAGGCTTTCCTACTGCATAATCAATCAAAGGGGATCGTTAATGTTATATAAACAGTCTTTTAACCAATGCATCGACGTATTGTGATGAAGTCCATTTTCCGACCCAGATCTATTCAAGGGCATTATTAGAAAAAATGAGAACATAAACGCAGCCGGACTGCAGCAGACAGATTGTTCCTCCAGCCGTTATCTTGTGACAATCATTCCTCTCTTACCTGTAATGAGCCGGACTATTAAAGGCATCCAAATGGATCTGACTGAATGGAACTATTTGTGAAGATGAAAAAAATGAAATCCTCATTTCTTTTCAGTCTGTCATCTTTCAGAGAAAAATACTTTACTTTAATACGCCTTTAATACATTAAACACATGCACTGAATACTGAGCGTGTATATAGAAATTTATTTGTCAAATGATTAAAAAAGAAAAACTGAAATGTCACATGGTCCTAAGCTTTCAGAGCTCAGCGTTTAGTACAAAGCACCTTTTGATCGAATACAGCCATGCAACATTTTTTTCACACCTAGATTTGTGGATCTCCATTTCTCCTGTAGATCCTTTCTTGTTCTGTCAGGTTGGATGGTGAACGTTGGTAGACAGCCATTTTTAGGTCTCTGCAGAGATGCTCACTTAGGTTTAAGTCAGGACTCTGGGCCATTCACAATAGTCACAGAGCTGTTGTGAAACCAACCTTTTGTCCTGAGAACTCTGGAGAAGTCGAGAACCAGTCGTATTGTCCCTGCAGCTGATGCTGCATGATGCTGCCACCACCATGTTTCACTCTTTGGACTGTTTCCCACAGTTGTTGAGCAGTGTTTGTTTGTTTTTTCCAAACATTTTGCCTAGAATTAAGTCCAAAATGTTTCATCACACCAGAGAACCAGGTGTTATTTTCTTTTTTTTTTTTTTTGCTGGGCGCTTTCATGTGTCTTGTATTGAGTAGAGTCTGAGCCCCGACTGGTGGAGGTCTGCAGTGATGGTTGACTTTCTACAACGTTACGCCATCTGTATCTCTGTAACTCAGCCACAGTTGTCATTGGGTTGTTTTTCACCTCTTTCACCAAAGCTCTTCTCCCTTGGTAGCTCAGTTTGGCTGGACAATTAGGTCCCTGAAGGTCTGGTCGTCCCAAATGTCCACCATTTAAGGGTTTTGGCTCTTAGAAACTTTGTGTAGCATATTTTATTGTAACCGTGGCCAGATATGTGCCTTACCACTATTCTGTCTCTGAACTCCTCAGGCAGTTCCTTGGACATGATTCTCCTTGTGAGCTGTGAGGTCTTATATAGACAGGTGTGTGGCTTACCTCATCAAGTCCAACCAATATAACCAAACACAGCTGGACTCAAATGAACGCGAAGAACCATGTCAAGTGTGATCATATGAAATGGAAGCCTGAGTTATATATAATAAATACTGATGACTATCTGATGTTTCAGCTGTTCTTTTTCAACAAATCTTTCAAAAAGTGAACAATTCTGTGTTTTTTTTGTCAATATAGGATTCTGTGAATTTGGAGAAAATGGGAACTTAAATGATTTCACCATTAGTTAATCTGAACATGAGCGCCAAAGCCGATCTGTAGTAGATCTTTGTAGTTTCCATTCATCTACAATTTTTATGTACTGAATATCTGTCAATTTGGCATGTTTCTCAGTGAATTATTTTTCTAGCATAGTATCAACATCTCACCACATATCTCTAAAACTCATCATTTCACAATCGAGTATGTAAGGATTGTTTGGTTGAGGAACTGTGTTTAGTTTATCATGAAAAACACCAATCATATGCATGTTCAGTTCTCTGATTATATTTACATTCAGAGCTAGATTTTTATACTCCTCATCTTCCATTGTTTAAGTTGCTAATGAGAGAGCATTGGTGTATATTTAGAAAAGTTAAACAAACCTGCCTGAAAAGTAAATGGAGTATGATCATCCTCTCAAGCAGGGCTTTCTTCGTTTATTTTAATCCTCCCCTGAAATAAGACCAACAAAAGCATAACAATGAGGGTCAAATCAGATGGAATTAAATATCACACAAAATACCTCAGATTAGAGACAGCGTTTTAGTATTTGGTTAAACAATCTCAACAAATGTGGTTTCACGAAACCTAGAAAGGACTCACAAACGGAGATGTGTTGTTATAGAACGCCCCCTTCCGTCATTGTAAGTGAAACACGTTTTCAGAAAAGACGCAAAAAGATTAATTTGTGATGGCCCTCATTTAAAAATATACATTCATCAACTAAAATTTTACAAAACATAATACTCCATCAACAACATACATGCGGAAAATGTAAACTATGATACATTCACTTTTTACTTCCGCTGTGAACGGCAAACAGGTGCTGATAAATTCACGCATGCGCATTGGATTTTTTTCGTCATTATTTTTGTACATAAAGACGTATTCATCATCTAAAATCCTACAAAGACAAAGGATGTGTTTTGCTGCTAAATATGTAAACTATGACAAAATCACAATATAAACGCGTTACTTCAATTGTGACTAGGGTACAGGCGCTAATTGTTTCACGCATGCGCAAATGACCTCATGGAATGAAACGAATATTTGTAGTATCACATTATAGTGTTTAGCTTTTTTTTTTTTTTTTTACATTGGAACAAAATGGATAATTACGGAGAATGTTCGTTTACACAAGAAAAGTCCTATCTGTTGAAGCTTCAAAACTCTAAAAAAACACTAAATATATAAAAACTCGAAGTATTTTTTTAAACACTAGACATTTTGTTACTTAACAGTGACGTTCTGAGAATACACGAATATGCATCACATTCCGAACCTTAAGATTAAAGAAAAGAACGCCAAACATACACAAGTAATATAAAATAAAATCAAAGAGTAAATACATTGCAATCACAAAACTGAAATACTTCAGGCATCTATATAATCAATGCACCGGGATTTTACCAACCCCTTAATCACTGAAGGAACCTCAGGATTATTGATGACTGTACAGTTTGATAAACGCGATTTTGGACACCCCTCAACACAAGATGGCAGTAAAGACTTGGATATCCTTCATAAGGGTAAAACGCCGTCTCCTCATTGGATTATCCAGGTTCTCCAACACAGCTCACTGAAATTATATTAGTGTTGTGGAACAAGATAAAGCCACTGACGCCCTTTGCCCGGATCCCTTCACTAATGCAGGCACACAGACACAAACAGAAACACAATCCGTTTCGATCACGGATAGATCTGCAATCATGACGTCATCCCATTCCACATCTTCTTTCAAAACTGAGAAGGATGGCCACTGGTACAATCAACAAATATAAACACACACATCAAATTTATACAAATTAGCTAATCAATTTTTTCTTCAAATTGGCAATAAGTCACTATTTACCAATGTGTGTGTGTGTGTGTGTGTGTGTGTGTGTGTGTGTGTGTGTGTGTGTGTGTGTGTGTGTATGTGTGTTTATGTGGGTTTTTTTTTTTTTTGATTAAATTTAATTTAAATTTACATGCTTAATACTACGGATGCACCAAAATGAAAATTCTGGGCTGAAAACGAAACAAAAATTTTAAATGCACTTGGCCGAAAACCGATACCGAAATGAAAATGGCTTCATTAAAAAACATGTTTAAAATATTTTCTTTTTGTTCGTATCAAAAAAACTACAAACTAATTAAGCAATCAAACTTTTATTGATAATAAATAACAGTAATAAGGCTGTTTAACAATAACAAAACTTAATAAAATTTCTTTCTGTAACAAAATTGTGCAAAAAAATTCTAGCTGCTTTTTTTTTTACTTCAATTTTAAATTACTGTACCAAACAACAGAGCACAAACAGAAGAAAAATAATTGCAAATAATGGCAAAAAAAATCCCTAGTTAATACCTCTAGCACATATTTACATGGATCAAAAATAACTTAAATATACTTCTGTGACTATACATGTTCCGTGTAATGTTGATGAGTTTTGCTGTTGGTGGTACATTTGTATTGCTGTGAAACTAAATCTGATAAAGCTGTTTACAAGAGCTCCTGGTTGTGTCTTTGATAAAAAGAATTACAATTACATTTAATGATGGGCTATATAATCAAACGTGGTTTTCTTTTTTCATTCTGTTTGACAAAATGGATTTCCACTTTAGTGGTAAATTGCCAGAAGGTGGCGTATTCAAAATGGTATACATTGCCAACCGGAACAGAACAAAAGAATCTTGCATGACAGTGAACTCTAACAATGAAGCCCATTTGCACCAGAAGTCTGGGAATGAAATAAAACATGCATGAACTAAGAGCAGATGTCCGACTGTTAAACTCCACCTTCTCCATCTCTATTTCATCTCGGGACCCAAATCTTTTCTGATGATTTCTAATATTGTTTGTTTTAAAATGCAATATTAACAGATGACAATACAAATTCACTCTCAATCTATACATCACAACCAATCACACAATTATAAAAGATACGACAAAAAATGTATATTTTGCATCGTTTTCAATAATGTGGTCAAAATTTGCACGTTTCACTGTAAAAACTCACATTGTGAAAGAATGTGTGAAAAAAACAAATCAAAGTGTATCTTGCTGAAATGTTCAATATGTGACATTTGACCCTTTAAGGTCACTGTCCATCCCCTGTCAGGGAACATTAATGGGCGTTAAAGCGGATTGTGTGTGAATGATCAAGTGCAAGTCAGTGTTGGCTTGGTAATAAAATGGTGAGAGGGCAAAGGGTCAGATTGGCTGATTGATGCCCTGGAGAATAATGCAAACGTTCAAAATAAAGAAAAGAAGAGAGGTGTGAGAGTCTCGATGATCAGAAATACAGAATAGGACACTAAAAAGACATGTTAGGAAAAAGCAATGGAGTTTAACAAACATGCGGCTTAAGGACAAGTGATACGGCTCGTGTAAAGAAGCAAACAGCAGGACACCAGGCAGCTTCAGATCAATAAAGCTAAACAAATCACATCACAATACACACTGTACAGTAGGGCTCTCCCTGGGCCAATTAGCAGGGCACTGGAGAGGAGACTATATCTTACAAGGAATAACCCAAACAGGTACGGTAATATTCTAGAGGCTTTATGGGACTCTGTTGTATCCTTGGCTCTGTTGAAATCAGCACATTGAGGATACAACTTGCATCTCGATAAAGCTTAAATGATGACTCATAAACGGGGGATTAAAAACACAGAAAAAAAATCTCCTTCCGTCAGCAATATACAAATGAACAAACATCTGTGTCACGGTGACTGGAGGAAGTGAGGAACTATAAACAGGTTTATTTACAAAAATGCAAAAAAAGAAAGAAAGAAGAGAAGTCAGAGTCTCTTGAAGACACAGCGTGAATTCCTGAGAACCCATGATACCTTCAGAGAGTAGAACAGGAGCAGTAGGAGACCGGAGTGAAACCCATTCACGCAGGAAAATCCAGGAAGGCAGGAAGCAATCATGGAGAGTCGGGGGGTGTGAACCATACATCTGACTACTGATATAACTAAGGGAGGTTGGGCTGCCTGAATCTCTGATTTGAGATTCTCCTCTCAAAGCCTAATAGGAAGTGACTGAACTGCAGTTCCTCGACCAACCACTTGAGGTTGGCTCCAGACGTGGCCAGGTTCTCATTTCTCATGTCTAGCTTTGGAGCTGAAAAAAATGACTCCACTAGTTTTGTTGATTTAGATCTCTAGATTTGAACTTGGCTGCTCTTTGAATTTTACTTTGCCAGAAACCAGTGGGTGACGTCACTGACACTTCGTCCATATTTTACACAGTCACTGGTTGGTTGGTTACAGCTGTTTGTTTGCATAATTTAATGATTATTGTTTTTAATCTGCAGAGGTTGTCTGATCTAATTCAATGTCGAATGTGGAGTAGCTGGGAGATATAAAGTCTAGTAGCTTCACCGTGTGAAAAACTTTTAATGATAACTTCAATAAAATGTTGTAACAGCATTTTGATATACTTCTATTAATAAACAGATTGATTTAATCAGAGAGGAGAGAGAGAGAGAGAAATAGAGAGAGGAGAGAGAGAAATAGAGAGAGAGAGAGAAATAGAGAGAGGAGAGAGAGAAATAGAGAGAGAGAGAGGAGAGAGGGAAATAGAGAGAGAGTGAGAGAGGTGAGAGAGAGAGAGAGAGAGAGAGAGAGAGAGAGAGAGAGAGAGAGAGAGAGAGAGAGAGAGAGAGAGAGACAACAGAAACGTTTTTTTCTTCTTTTTCAAACGAAGCAAAGGGAGAGGGGCGGGAAGAGCGCTCTGAGAAGGCTTGCGAGTGCGAGTGTTTTTATGAATGAAGTGGTGACTCAGTATGTGTCATACCCCGGTCTTTATAAAGGAAGTTTTAAACAAGCCTAAACATTTCACTTCGCGACAAATTAGACTAACCCTCTCTCTCTGTGTCTGTCTCTCCCTCCATAAACCTCTTTGACCCTCGCCGTGTATCTTTCCATCTTCATTCGTGTTCTCTTTAAACTAAACAGCATTTGGGAGTGGACAGAGTCAGGTTTAAGTGCACTTTTTTCTTCCTCTAGCTTATTTTGCACTTCTGTCATTCATTCATTCAGTTTCCTCTTCACCTCACGCTCAGCCTCTGTAAACTACTGTCTCGAGCATTTCCCGCGGGCACTGAGAGAAAACCAAACCTGGAACACGTGACAGCATTTGGAGCCTAATTTATTTATTTATTCCTTTTTTTACTTTTACGTATTTATTTTCCTCGGGGTGTTTAATTTGCAACGTGTCAATCTCTTAAGGACCTGGACAAATATGAAACGTAAGTGAGGAATTTAATATGTTGCTTTTTCCTGTAATATCCACGCTGCTATTCCTTGCATCTCTTTTTAGATCGAACCTTTATTTTAAAGTAAGAATTACAAATTAAATGTATATATAAAAAAAAGATCAATTTAAGATAAAAAAAAAATATATATATATATATATTTACAATATGTCTAATATCCTTAGGCAGTGTTAAAGAATGTAAAAGTTAAATATCAGAGCCTTTAATTTGATTACATTTTTTATTAGAACTTGGTCAAATTTTATTGAGTAAATTGGTTTGGCAGGGTAATGGCTCAGGGAGTGCGCGGTGTGTACATTAGAGAGGTATTCATCAAGTCTGCAGTAATAATGGATCAGTGTTAGTCACTCACAGCAGTCTGTTGGTGAGTTGCTGCTCAGAGTGATGCAACATGTGTGATTTCCCTCCTCGAGTAGTGTACTGTGGCTACCGATGTGAGCCACAAAACAACTCAGACTCAGTTGTCTGTCGCTGTGCATCAAAATATATCCTCTTCTCCACAGTGTTTGGGGACTCCTCATCATCGCTGATCCTCTCGCTGCTGTTGGCTCAACTACATCTGTTAGCATCTGCTTTTCCTGCCCCCCACCACCACCACCACCACCTTCGGCGGAACCAAAGTGACTTTGACAAGCTGACAAATCAAACCAGGCACCTTCTGAAGCTGACTCAGGATCTGCTGGTGAGTGGATCTGGTGAGGAAGTTCACATGATACTCAGAGATGATCAGATCCTTATCGAGCTTCTGAACAGTGGCAGTAATGCTCCTCGCACAGATTTGTGGACAGGAATTGGCTTATCTCTCACACTTTCGCTCACACAAACATGATTGCACACACAGGCGATCACATTTTCATTCAGTTGGCTCATATTAGAAATGAGATAGCAAGTTGCGGTGGCTTTGAGTCCATCTGGAACCAGATAAGGTTCATTACTGTAGACTTTATCTGACTAAAAATAACTTGGATCCTTGGATTCAGGCCCAGCTGCAGGGCTGGTGTCCCAGACTCTATCAAAGCTTGCAATGTAACTTTTGTAAACTTTCGACCTAATGAGCCTGAACCTATGCCATGAGGGTAAACTTGAACCGCATTGCTCAGCGTGAGCCTTGTACATCCATCGAGTTCTCAACCCATCCAAGTCCCAAATGCTGTGGGTTTATGTTGGGTTTTGTGGTTGCAATGTGATGCAGAGGTACACTTTGAGGGTCTTGAACCCACATTGCCCCCCTCACCTCTCTGAGGCCTCCTTTCCCAACCTCAGAAACATAAACAGACCTTTGTTCCCATGGTTACTTGTGAGTTCTGTTTACCAGTATTAGGGAAGCACGTGGAAAAGAAAGGTGAAAAGTACAGTGCTGCTTTCTATGGCGTTCCACTGTAAATGGAACTGTTGACAGATTGCCGTGGTATTAGGCATGATGAGCTGTTGGGGTTATGATTCACCCAGAAATAAAACTTGACAACTTTCATGTGTGGAAAGTTGTATAATGGTCGCTCTTCTGAAGAACAGGCCTGTGAATTGAAGATAAATATGCACAATTAAGTCATCTTGATGATTTGTGGGAGATCCTTTAATAGCCATTAGGATCTGGAGTCCTTATAGTTTCACATCACAGATTATTCATAGAGTCAAAGATGAAGGCTACAACAGTAGTGCCCAACCTTATTGGTGTAATGTGGATTTTTTAATGAAGCAGATATTACAGATAAATAAAACATTATTCTATAGAGTTAGACCTAGACTTGTTTATTTAGATTTTGCTAGTTTACTGCCATATTTATCTAGAAACGTATCCATGACGTTGTAACTGACGTGTGTCTTGAAGCCTCTGGTAATTTTTATTTAATCAAAAGACTCTAAAAATCAATACAACGACCATTCTCAATATATAAAAGACCTTTCAGATATAAAAAAAAAATCCATGCAACAGTCATTTTCAAAATAAAGGACATATTAGACTCAAAAATCCATGCACTGTTCATTTTCGAATTGAACTACTTTTTAGACTCTAAAAATAAATACTAGGATCATTCTCAAAATAAAGACTTTTCAGTCTTTGAAATTGTTATTTTCAAAATAAAAGACCCTTTAGACTCTTAAATCAATTCAACAGTCAATTCACTTTTAAAGACCTCAATAAAACGCATTTATCGAAATTATTAATGCTTTCTATAGAACTGCTGTTTTATACCACATCCATGAATGAAATATCATGCATCTTAAACATTGGTTGGAGGTCCTTAAACAGACGTTAAAATCTGGAGTTATAACAAAATGTTGTACCAATAGATCCTTTAGTTTAGATTTTTTGAAGGTTCGATCATGGAAGGCATCCTTCAAAAAGTTATGATCTGGAGTTGTATTTTAATCTGGAGTGATATAGTATCCCACCAACAATCCTTCAGCAAAGTTTTATTAATAAAGGCTAACATTTATAAGCCTAACAGCTTCAAACAAAGAACCAGGTTAGCTTGTATTTTACTCACTGGTTAAAGGTCCTTAAAAATGACGAACACAAATGCTTAGGTTAAGATCTTTAAAGGGTTCATCATGGAGTGCGTACATATGTGCTTCATTACAACCAGCCAAACATTGCAGTGTCATCAAAATCTAGCTTAATGGACAATCAAAATCTAGCTTAATGGACAATTTCAACATCCCGCTGATGTCATTGCATAATACAGGCAATAACCCACCTAGGGTCTTAATCTAAAATAAAAAAGGGATTCAATGGGATTTCATGTATGTGTGTCAGATGTTACAGCAGAGAATTCTATCAACAACAACAACAACAACAAAAAAACACTGGTGACAAAAGGCCCAGAGCCAGATATATGTTAGATTTCCAACGACATGAAGCATTTATTTTGGTTTCTTTTCATCTTGCATTGAGATCCAGTTTACAGGGGTCAAGGCAAGGAAAGAAAAATAGAATGGAAGTCAATGGAAAGTCCCTCACAAGAAAGCTATAAAACTGTTACTGAGTGTGTTACTGTTACTTGTGTAGGGTGGTGAGACTGTGTATACATGCGTTGTTTGTATGTCTGAGTTTTCATGCCGGTGAGGGTGCACATGTTGTAAATAGTTGTGGTGTGTGTAGGTGTAGGGCTGGTTGTTTAGCTTTCGGTCTCCACAGCAAAGTGTCCTGATAAAAATCTCTCTGATTTATCACATTCCAGTATTTGCATTCAGGAAGACAGGAGGAGGGAGGGAACAAGAATCAGTCGAGTGAGGTCATGATCCAAACGGAGAGGGTGGGAAGTAGAGGGCAGGGTGGGTGAAAGGGGACAAGCAGCTGAGAAGATATTGGGATCAGAGGACACTCAGAGTATGTGGTATAATGGACAAAATTAAAAGTACAATATGACTTTTTGCTGCTAGGTGTAGCTTGGATTCAAAACAACAACAACAACAACCATTTTTACTGCAAATGTTTTTCAAAATATACCACATTCAGAATGTAACAGTATGCACTATAGCTTGGTGCCACATTGCAGTGATGTTGACATCATAAAAAGCAAATTTGTTTCATGTTAGTTTCTTTCAACCTGTTGCTACACCCTAAGAAAAAAAAGGTACGCAGCAAGTGTGTCACTGGAAATGCACCAGTGCAGCCAAACTGCTATGATCGCCACCATATGGCTGTCTGCAAAATGATGGCCAATACAAGTCACAATATGAATAATGTGCCAATAATAGTCACAATAAGAACTTTAAAAATGATTTCCTCAGAAATTCCGTTATTTACGCAAACGCTCTTATTGTTTTTTGAAGGTTATTTTTAAGCCATTAAAACCATGCTGAACTTCATACCAAGGTTTACATTTGTACCTTTATATTTAGTTTTTTAAAATACCTGATTTGTACCTTGTAGGACCTGTAGCTTAAAACCAAATATTTATAAAAGGTGCATCTTTGAACAAACCATAGGAATAAACTTGTTCCACTCTGAACAATAATCTCTCAAATCTATTCATTTTCTTTACCTACCAATTCCTTTTCAGGGTCACAGGGTTCTGCTTGTGTTTATCTCAATTAAGGAGGAGAAGGAGACAATTATGGGATACCTACTAATAATTGAGAACAATAAGTTGTGACGTGATACTAAGTCATAAGTATTAGTCACACAACTCATTAGTATTAGATAAGTGAGACAAATATGAGATATTAAGGTTATAAGATATGTCATAATGGCTTCGTTTTCCATAATAATGAGACATGGTGTCCATTTTTATATCAATGAATGCAATGAGCAAAGTTTTAAAAAGTTGTTGCATATATTTCTCAACAAAACAAAATATCAATTAGAATGAACAGTAATAGAGAGTATTGGCCCGTACTTTTGAAGTTATTTTAAAGAAAAATCCAGCATTAATGGTCTTGTGTCATTTCTGAAAATGACAGTTTTACAGTTACATTGTATGGGACAACAGTGATCTTCGAAAATGTAAAAATAAGTAGAGGAAAAACATTTCATTGCATTTGGAGCGAAAAGCTTGTTTGACCATGGGGTTATTTTTGTGCTGCTGACTTATGATCAACAACATTGTTTTCCTCTCAAGCCTCTTGAGCTTCCACGATGTAACAGGTGGTATTATTGAACAATCTCTCAAATCCAACGATAGCATGTTTCACCTAAAGAAATCACAATGCTTCTTGAGTTTTTACCAACTCTAAAAAAGAACCTATGGACAAGCTTGTTAGGTGTGTCCAAACTCTATGAGACAGTCCTGACTAAAGCTTGTTTGGGATGCCTGTGGTTGTTACTGTCTCCCTCTAGCGCCGGGTAAGCCCAGTGCAAGCAGTCGTGGAATGTCCCATACGTCATTAAAACTGTTTTAGTCCTAACCCTGGAGTTTCCCTGCAGCCCACTGCTGTCTCTTCTACTTCAAACTCCTTAGTCATTATAAATGTTGTTATTGTTCCTCTAGAAAACATCCTGTGGCTTCAGTTCATGAACTATTGTTGTCTAGGTTCAGAAGGTAAAGCTTGGGGAACTTTGGGCTGCTGCTGTTCCCTGTAATTCTGTTGTGGTTCATTTTTCTGGGACAGCTGTTAATCTGTTTCAGTTGTTCACAAGAAGGTCAGGATCCAAAGGAAATCGCTGCAAGTTTTATATTCAGATCCAGAAATCTGTGCAGGGTGCAATTTAATTTGTTTATTTACACCCACTCTGTCTGTTTCCTTTTCTTTTTAGAAAGACCCAGTGTTTAGCACAGAGATTGATCACCGCAGATTCAAGTCGCTTCCGGCCTTGAATGGCAGAGCCAGTGACCTCACGAATCTGGAGGTGTGTATTATCAATTTCTCAAGAAAATCTGACACATTATCAAGTTTTATGGGTTATTTTTTTATTTAGGGTTATGTGTAAATGGTAGGCAGGTGTGAAAAAATGCCGTACATAAAGTATGCTCTCGGAAATTGAAATAATGACTGTTTCAATATTTAGTGTTACCCTTTGCTTTGGTACCAGCAGCAATTATTAAAGGAGCACTTGCACTGTAAGTCAGGTGTGTAATTGAGCGAGGAACAGCCCAACTCTGCTACTAATGTGAGGCTGAGAAGGAGAGTTACTTGGCAAGATTGAGTACAGCAACAAGGCACAAGGTAGTTATATGCATCAACAAGGTCTCTCCTAAACTTGTGCAGACAAGTCAAGATTATTGCCCTTTGAAATCAGAAGATGTCTATCAGCTTAGAACTGGCAGAAACTAATGGGACATTCTACATAATAGAACCAAATGCAACCAAAAAGCCCCACCTTTGAAATGCGAACAAGGCCAAGTAATTCAAGCATGGACAAAAACATAGGTACTGTGCACATAAAAATGGCAGCAGGTGCTCTGGACTGAGTGGAATGTTTTAATATTTAGTTGTAGAAAGCAATGTGTTCATCCAAGAGCTGAGGAGTGGTACAATAATGCGCATCTACTGGCAAAAGTGAAGCGGGAGGAATGACATAATGGTGTCTGCCACATTTGTAGCGTGACACCTTCGTTGCCATGGTTACACATAAAACAGAGCGACTCCTACCAATAGAAACTAAAACAAAAGAAATTATTTTGGGGTTTTGTTGTCCTACTTTATTAGTAATAGGAGTTTATTTTTTATTTGTAGTATTTTGTAAATATATTACTCCAAATCAAGCACGACTCCCGTGACACCTCCTCCCGCTTTATAGTTCTCTAAGATGTTTGAAACAACCTTCCAGCCGAGTTCCATCAAAAACTGTGTGCAGGTTTCTTTGAAGATAAACCTGGGTACTCACACCAAATATTGATTTGATTCAGAGCTCTCTTTCGTCAATTTACTATATTTTAGTCATTGATGAATATAAATGATTATAGCATTTATTCACACATGCCTAAAACTTTTGACCTGTATTATATGTCTAAGAGGTAGAAATGTGCCTCAGAGTTATAAACCTCACATTACAGTTTTTGACTCCGAGGAATTTGAGGTGCTCTGAGATTTGATAGAGAGAGTATGCATGCTCTATTGCGAAAAGTTGAGTATTTTCATTAAATAATGACCTGTTTATCTATTCTGCTAGCATCTTTAAACTAGGATTAGCATGTTGCCTCTCTTGCTGATTATTTCACCCTCTGTTTCTTGTCTTGCAGTTCAAGCCTACTCTATCTCAGCTTCATGCAGACCTCAAGTCCTTCGAGCACCATTTTGAGTGGCTGAACAAAATAGCCCGCAAACAGCAAAACAGCGTACCAAAGCTGACAGACATGATCTCCCATATTAAGAGCCTCGTAAACGCCTTACAGCGCCAGGTAATGCAAATATAAAAACAATCATGTTTTAGCAGCAAACACAAACACGTATTCTACTTGATATTTACGGAATCATTGTAATGTAAGTGTTTGATTAAAGTTATACCATCTAACTTAAAGTTTGCCATCATACTGGCATCAAATAAAACTGGATCTATTCATATGTCTGGAGTAGATGCCCACTGAAATTAGACTTATACTATCCCTGCTCGTTTTAAGACCAAACTAAAAAGTCAACCTTTTGCTAAAGCCTACAGTCTTTGAGTAAACAATTTGGCCAATATTTACTGCAATACAATCACACGAAGAACTAATTCCTCACTCCGACCAGACTAGTTGTTGTCAGGTAGATATATGGACTAGAAAATAAACATATAAATATATGGGCAAAAACCTCCTTCCCTCAGTCAAAGCAGTAATGATGAGCCGCGGTTGGGTCTTGTAACATGATGATGACCAAGAAGTTGCTCCGTAAGAAGCATATCAGGATTCTGGTGTGGCCTAGCTGGTCACCAGACCTAAATCTAATAGAAAATGAGCTGACACACAATCCTTCCTGCGGTGTGTCTTGATGAAACTTGATGCAAACTTGATGAAAAACTACAGGAAATGTTTGACCTCTGTAACGAAGGCATCTGCATCGAATATTAACATTTTTGGACTCAAGTGATCAAATACTTATTTGATATAGTAATTTACAAATAAATAAAAAAGACTTGCAAAATCCCAGGGTGGTCATACACTTATTGACCTCACTCTAACACAATAAGAGTTTTAGTTGAGGTGTGAAGAGTTAATGTCATGCTAACAAAACTGTGCTGAGTTTGCTCCATAATCTTACCACAGTTCTTTAATTGGTAGTTAAAATAAACTTCATTTTATGATCTATCCATGTTAATAATGTTTCCATTGTATTTCAGATGAATCACACAGGCACTCCCCGAATCCCTGTCCCCTCCCCATCACTTCCACCCATTCCTGCTTTTCACTGGGAATTGGTTGAGACCTCTCAGGAACTCCTACAGCAGTTCAGGCTTTTCTGTGACTGGGCCACTCGAGTGTTGGCCAGAACTCGATCAATGCTACACTCCAGGGATGGCCTGTCCATGGGGAGCACAGGACCGTCTCCCAGTGGCCTGAGTCGAATAGTGGGAAAATAAATTCTCTATTGTAATAAATGATTCAGTCCTTTGATCAATACATGGAGAAAGAGGATGGTCGAACAATTCACCTCTCCTGCTGAGTCACGGAAATAACTGCTGTTTGTTCTGAACAACTGAACACCCCCGAATTCTGTGCATGATGATGCAGCCTGGATTGACATGGTGGATTATGATGGGCTCTGTACGCACCAGGGCGACTTTTATCCTCTCAGTTTGAAACCTGATCAGTGAAGAAGTCTGATCTCCAGTCGGCACCCTGCTTCTGACCCAACGTTTCACTTTTTACTGTAGAATTCCTTTTCAGAACTTTGTTATTTATATATTTATTTATTTATTGTCTAGTTATTTATTGATATTATTTATTTGAAACATTGATATACATCCGCATTGTCATTCATTCATTAGTAAACTCTGTTTGTATTTTTCTTGATCCATCTCCTTTTATTAAACTGGATGTATTTTAATATAATCTGTTCTCCTCCTCGCGGCTCCCTTGGTTGCCATACTTGATGTAGCAATATTTGGAGAAAGTAATGTATGCGAGTGCAGAATGATTGAACTTGTCTTTCTATTTTGCACAGTATTTTAGGGGTTATATGTATTTTTATAGATGGCTCTGTGACTAATGGATGCATTTTGGTAAAAAAAAAAAAACAAAAAAAAAACTTTTTGAGCAATATGGGAAAGAATGCCTAAGCCTTAAATACTATGTATTGTGGTACTGTAAAGTTACATACATGTTTCTGAATGTAAACTGGTGTATATACTATGATTATGGAGATTTTTTTTCTATGTTATAAATTCCAGCCCTTGGATGCAAGTCTTACACTACGTTTTACATTTCGTCTCAATTTTTTAGGATTTTGATACAGTATTTACTATTTATGATTATGGCTACTAAAATAATTATTATTATATTCCAATTATTTATTTTTGTTATTCAGAACCAAGACTTGTTTTGTGTTTTATAAAACTCACCATTAATGATCACCTCTATTTAGGTAGGGTTTCATTTCCCTTCTTATTTTTTATTCATTCATCCATGTGCCTTGCTAGAGAGGTAATAAAGAAACTTGTAAAAACTTTTATAAATTGATTTGTGTTTGCATTGTTTGCAATGTAACACAATTATAATATTACAAACTGTTCTGTGGTTCTTGGAAGTCTTAAAAGCAAATTGCTATGGTAACATTTTACAGCAGTGTCAATGGTAAAATATTTCTGTTTATGTTCAGAAATTTCTCTTTAAATTGAATTACTATATGTTAATATGGAATAAAGTAGCTGCCAAATGTTTTCTAATGAAACAAAAACAGCTTTAATGTAAATAGGTAGTTAAAACAATTGTTAAGCGCTAAATTAGTGAACCAACACGTAAAGTTGAGTACGACTCTTCAAACGATTGTCAGAACGTGTGCAATAAACTACATTACCCACAAGTCCTCGCGACTTGAAGAACGCTACAAGCGTGTTTTTCCTTAAATAAAAAAAGTCGACAATTTTAATTAGCATTACAATTTGCATTAAAGTAGCATTTAGATTAGGCTAGTTGTCCTCAAAAAGGCGAGAGAAAATTATTTCTTAGTGTTGCTTTCGTCATGATATTTTTAACCAATGGGACGTGCCAATGGGAAAGTGAACCAACCAATAGTTGACCCCTTTACTAAGAGGCGGTCACAGGCGATCGACTGCTGGTTAGTTTGTGCTCTAGATTATTGTAAAGGTTGTGTGGACCAACACTGCGGATTTCTTATTTACATTTTTACGTACAACGTACAAAAAACACTTCGTTAAACAAACCGTGCACGAAATTATTGTAATAATGTAATTATTACGACATATACGGACATAACGTTATGAAGAACGAAGCAGGGGATTCAAGAAGGCCGGTTCGGGAAAGCCCAAATAATTTACCAAAAAGGACGATTAAAGTACCCTCTATTGCTTTGCATTGGGATTAAAGGGTAAGTTATTTTTTTTTAGCTGCCAATTTCTTTTTGAGTGTATTTTTTTTTTCAATTTACCTTAAACAAGAAGACCGGGCACACAGATAGATAGCGGGCGGGTGGAACGAAGCAGTGGGCGGAGGATCTTTAAAGGGGACCTGGATCGATGTTTACTTCGGGCAGGGTTTTTTTTTCTCTTGAATGAAATAGTCTTTAGATCTCTTTTCAAAACCATCTTGCTTAAATTCTTATTTGAGATCATGTTTTGTAATATCGCATGTTTATTTGTGTTAAAGGCACAATTTGTTTTGAATTTACTAACGTTATCTGAAATCAATTTGCACTGTGTGAACCTCGTGCAGGTTTTGTATTATAAAAAAAAAAAACATCATATAATTTGTTAAACTAATTAAAGATATTCGATCAATAGTTTATTTCACAGAAAGCTGCATTTCCTTCATTTGGAATCTTAAGGGTGTGTTATATATACATTATAGTGCTTGTTCTAAATGGTTTTGAGATGTTCAGGGTTTAAGGTTTGTGCATTTCATACACTTAAAAATAAGGGGAAGAGCAAGTCTTGTTCGTTCATAAAAGTAAAAGAGACATTCTAATTGTGTTGTAATTGTAGATTGACAACAAATTCTCTACGTTTAGTAAGTTCTCCCTCTGAAATCAGTCCAATGGCAGATAGAATCCAATGATTATGAAAAAATAAACACTTTTTTAAACAATTTGATTTATATTATTAAATTACAGTCAGTGGGTAGTGCGGTGGCATTTAAGTAGGAAGGTCGCTGGTTTGAAGGCAGCTGGTGGCCTTCCTGAGAGCACTTTGCATGTTCTTGCCGCTCTTGCATGGGTTTCCTCCAAGTACTTTAATTTCCCCAACAAGATATATAATAGATGTAAATTTAGAAAAAAAATGTCAGATAGATGACCTGGCCCATTGTATAGTGGATGGCGCGCAGGACATAGAACAAATTCAATTGGGAGCAAAGCAAACCTCCTCTGAGTGAAAGTGAAAGTAACATTACGACAATGTATGGAGTGACCCAAACAAGGAATTTGTGTCTTGCATTTCACCCATCCATGTGCACACAACCTGCAGTGAACAAACACAACATGAACAGACACCCGGGGCACCGTGAAGCCATAGCTGTGTTGCTCGGGGTTCAGAAATTTGCTAAAGACCACCACAGTCTTGGTTGTCACAGGTAGGGGCAGAGTAGGCTTTTCACAATCTCCCACCTTTGACTTCCAGTGAAGCTGGGAATTGAACCACCTATCCATCTGGTCACCAGTCAATTGTCTTATATTCTAGGCCACATATTCTAGACAACATACCAGACTTTGGTATTCTTGGTATCCTTAAAACACAAGAGGATAGGTAACCTCTCTAGGACCATGGAACAATTCGGTTATAGGTAACATATGGATTTTGATTGCAGGATGGACATGAATGGATATCTATTTCAACTTTTTAACAAGTAGAATGTGGATCTGTGTGAATTAAACAATTATATTTATTTAAATATGTTATTACAGCTCACCTGAAGACGAAACTTGGATTAGATACCCGTCTGAAGTCTGAGAGAACATGGCCAAACCCCAAGCCATGGCCAACCTAAAGAGAGCAAAACGATGTGAAAACTGAGACCTGTTCACTACATTTCCACTATTCCACGCCTTTTGTGATGGCCAACACTGTTGCTACTCTAGTGGTCCAGACGGAACTATTACATTCTCAGACTTCGTCTTCCCTTTCACCATTCCCATCTCTCCTTTCCTCCGTAGAGGATGGGGAGAAGGAAGAAGAGGGCAATGAGCCAGGGACTGGTGTGGTAACAGGTGAAATGATGACCTCTACCCCTGTTTCAGCAATGACTCAAAGCTCAGAGCATCCGTTTCAGTGTTTAGACTGTGGCAAGAGTTTTAAGTGGTTGTCTAGATTGGCACACCATCTGAGAAGCCATAACAATGAGCGGCCATATCGTTGTAACCTTTGCCCCAAGGCTTTCAAGGGATCCTCAGCTCTCCTATATCACCAGAGGTAAGAAATGTGTAGTGAAATCACATTTTCAATAAAGATGTGGCTACGTTTGCATGTTATTAGTTTCTAAATCTTGGATTGGATGCTTTTGAAGGTCTCATTCTGGAGAGAAGCCCTACAAGTGTGATGACTGTGGCAAAGCATTCAAACGCTCTTCTCTTCTACAGGTGAGCCTTCACTATACGCCTAATGCAATGCTTTGATTGGTTTGACTGCTATGTTTGCCTTAGTTGATAACTAAATGGAACACGCTAAGCCATAAAGTAATAATGTTGTGTGTAGAATGTTCTTACAGTCAAATTTCTGTTTCTGGTCATTTCACAATAAATCGAGTAAAAACACTTTTCAAAACTTATTTTCCAACCTCTTCATTCATTTTATTGAAAGCAAGATCATTATTTATAAATGTGAAGTAAATATTCATGAAAAAAACAACAAACATGATTTACATGTTTTGTATGTCAAATGTCCAAAAATCTCGCTGTAGCTATATTTGCTGATTTAAGTTATCAGTGACCAATGAAATTCCAGTTTGAATAACACAAAAATATAATTGGTTTGTAACTTAAACATCTTCCATATTAGGGCTGACCAATGAAACATTAGCGACATTAATTGCGATAGACACGTGATCGATGCAATCAAAATGTGTCTGATTTTTATCGATCACGTTTCGATAACTTCAAATTTCGAATTGTGTAACAGTTTAATTTCACCATATTGTTGTTAAAAGTTAAGAAATAATTGTTAAGTGTTCATCGTAAGTTTAGAGTTATGTTTACAGTTGAATTATTTCCCATGGTTGTTGACATTTATTACAATCAGAGGAAGGTTACGTTTATAATAAAATGTTCAAATGTAATCTGTTTTCTCGATATTGACCGATATGAATGACTGATATCGTGATACAATTTCAGCCATATTGCCCCGCCCTACTTGCATATTACTGTGATTAATAAACCCTGCTTTGGATTTTGTTATTGTTTGACTAAATGGATCAGAGTTCCAAACGTCACACTACCAATCACACAATGATTATCTCCTTTGCACTAAAAGAGTATTATTTTACAGATGTAGATGTTTTTTATAAGAATATCTCAATTCATATTAGTTTACTTCCTTTGAAACATTTAACCAATCAACTCATCACATAGGTTGTCGGTTCGAGGCTCACCGGTGACCTTCCTGGAAGGAGTTTGCATGTTCTCCCTGTGCTTGCGTGGGTTTCCTCCTGGTACTCCGGTTTCCCCCACAATCCCCAAATCCCCAGATCTGATTGATCTGAGCACTCTTATCATCAATTAATCTCTGAAGAAAAAAAAGAGTGCCTGCCACTGGCCGCAGAAACAAACCTTTATTGATTTCAGAAACAAAATGCACAGATGTCACTTTTTCTCCTGCCACACCCCTTTACTCAAACTGAATGGCAAAACAAGGGGTGTAATGGCTTTGTTTAACATGGCAAAGTGTAGAGTTGTTTTGATGATTACATGCTTAAGTTACAAATAAATAATAATAATAATTAATAATAATAATACCTTTTATTTACTGGCGCCTTTCAGGTCACTCAAGGTCACCTTACAGAGAACAAATCGGACAACCTTGTAAACATTACAAAACAACAGAACACAATATAAAAGCATGAGCAGCAGAACAGACAACTACAGGTTAAACGCTTGTCTAAATAAAAAAGTTTTTATTCCCGATTTAAAACCTTGCAGGTCACTGCTACTGCGAATCTCATTAGGCAACGAGTTCCACAGAGCTGGAGCAGCGAAGCAGAATGCTCGTTCACCAAGGGAGGATCTAGGAGGAGAAGGGCGAGAGAGCATGAGGGTTGAGCTAGAGCGGAGTGAACGTGAGTGTGAGCGGATAGAGAGGAGGTCAGTGAGGTAGGAGGGAGCCAAGCCATTTAGAGCTTTATAGGTGTGAAGGAGGATTTTGAACTGGAATTTAACTGGAAGCCAGTGAAGCTGTAGAAGGACCGGGGTGATGTGATCTGAGTGCGGAGTGTGTGTTATTAGTCTAGCGGCAGCGTTTTGAACCAACTGTAGCTTGTTCAGTGTCTTGGTTGGCAGGCCATGGCACATAGAGTTACAGAAGTCAATCGGGGGGGTGACAAAGGAGTGAACTAGAGTTGCTGTAGCGGTAGGGGACAGAAAAGCATGGAGACGGACTCTAAAATGGACTCTATGTAGGGTTTCCCAGGTTAGAGATTTGGTCAGAAATCCTCAGACAGTTTTAGGTTCCTGATTTCAACACAAACAAAAGCGATGATACCTGGCCGTACTTTAAAAAAGGATTTGTTGGGAACATTAAAGTGATGATTAAGACATCTTTGTATGTATGTGGACAGGTTTTTGCAAATCAAGTCACGTGTTTGTGCAGGTAAAACATAGTCAACTACTGAAACGGCAGAAGATAATATGAAAACATTTAATTCAACCAACATGAAGATGGCTGGTGCCTTGAGTGAAACACTGTGCTATTTACATTATCTTTGACTTCAGTTATTACAAAGTTTTTTTGTTCATACTGTTCATAACATAAAGATCCAAAACATTTAATTTGCATTAAGTGAAAATGGTAAAAAGTCAAAAGTGATACAAAATGGTGACATAGATTCTAGTTATTTCTTCAAATTGCAGCAATCTATTTGCTTCTCCTTTCTTTGGATTGCAGCAGTCTGTCGGATGATGTCACATAAGGATTTGCAAGTTGGTTCCAGTAGTCAAATGCACAACAGCTTTTCACCATGTACAGCATTTACCTCACATTTACAGTTTGTGACTTCCAGGTTTTTTTGTGCTGAGTCATGTGATGTTCCCACCCACCAACCCACTTGCTAAACATTGTATACAAGATTACTAACTTTTGTAACCACAGAACTTGAGTTTCTATTGTTTTGCTTTGTTTATGCAGATTCATCGAAGTGTGCACACAGGCCTCCGTTCTTTTCAGTGCTCCTACTGCCCCTTGACCTTCAAGTGGAGCTCACACTACCAATACCATCTCCGGCAGCACACTGGTGAATGTCCGTACCCTTGTGATAGCTGCTCCAAAGCCTTCAAGAACTCCAGCAGCCTACGCCGCCATAAAAATGTCCACCTTGGCTTCAAGCCTTATGTCTGTGACGTCTGCAACAAGGCCTTCAGTCAGTCCACTAACCTCCGGCAGCATATGCGCATTCACACAGGTGAACGGCCTTACACCTGCGGGGATTGCGGGCGCAGTTTCACTCATTCATCCAATCTGGCATTGCATCGCATTTCTCAGGTGGACGGGAAGAGCAAATGTACTGGGAAGACTGTGCGTGCCAGCTCTGCTTCTCCATCGGTCGAGGTGGTAATTACAGATGATTTGAACTCTGTTGGGATGAGCATCTCTGAAATGGTTGGACTTGTCGGTGGACAGGACACAGGGATGGAACAAGTCTTTTTGACCCACAGCACATCGTTACCTGCAACCACAGACACAGACAGTCAGAACATCTCACAATCGCTGACACTAACTCCAGCTTCCTCTGCAGTACCAGATACAGAGCGTATCCATTTGGGCAAGAACGACTCAGATGCTCACGTCTTGCTGTTCAGCTGTGGCAACTGTAATGAGACCTTTTCAACACAGAGCCATCTGGAAGAGCACCAGACTCTTCACCTTGAGGAATTAGGCAGTGGAGAGGCTGTTGCTGTACGTGTCGGCGAGGTCCATTCTGTTGGGGTGCCATTGGTGGGTGCTACACCCCTATTGGCAGACTTTGAAGAGGTAGTTGAAACCACAACAGTTACAGAGAATGGGCAGGGAGCAGAGTTACTGGGTCTTGATGCAGTTAAAAGCGAATCTGGCCATGCACCGTACGATCTTCTGCAAAGTTTCTCTTCATCTGTGAGTGACACCGATCCTGTGCCATCGACACAAGCCACAACGCCGTGCAACTTTTGTGGCAGAAGTTTCAAGACCAGCAATGGACTGAGCAGGCACGTGGCTCAGGTGAGACAAAGGAACTGCAATCTAAGGAACACCAGGAGCAATGCAAAATAAAATACAAAAATGTTAATGTTTAAGGCAAATACAACGCACCACAATATTCACATGAGTTGCAACTCTATTATGCCAGTGTCTCACTAGATTCAAGGGATCATGGCTTTCTGTTGGACTTTACCAAACAATATTTGGGGGGGGGGGGCAGAGTTAAAGCTTTTTGAAACCAAAATAATCATTTGTCCTTCTTTTTGCTTCATCATTGTGCATAAAGACCCTTCAGTTCTGCTTCTTCACATGGGGTCTACTTGTCCAGCTTCTTTCTCTGACCATAAACTCTGAGAAATAGCTTACCTCGTACAATTCCTGTCAAACAGATGCTGAATTAGTTTTATAATGTAATATTCAAAGGGAGAAAAAAAAAGATTTTGAGTACATTCTGTTTGAAGGATAGCCATAGTTTTAGTACGTTCATGGGACCAATGACGAGGCCATGTGATGACAGCTACAATGAACTGAGCTGACTGCTCTCATCACGTTGTGAGAAAGATAATTTACATATCCAACGATATCAATTTCTTGTTTACAAATAGAAAATGAGTTGCATACAACAGGCGTCTTGTGTTAGCTAGACTCGAGGCGGAACTCCGAAACCATGGACGTCAGAAAGTCATGTGTGCGCATGTGCAACCTCTCTCTGATTGTCAATGGCGGCGCCCGTGTCACAGTGTGATGCTGCTTCATATTATCCCAGTGGCAGGAGGTGCATATTTTCTAGTCTATGGGACATGTATTTGACAAATCAATGTAGTCCAAAATAAATAAAAGTTATATATTAGTATGAATTTCGTCAGATTAAAAGTATATGGGAGTGGATGAACTGACACATCTCCCAATGGTCACAACTTAAACCAATTATAAATATTAAAAATTAAAATGATTAGACGTTTAAACATTTAACTCAAAATTTAGTGTTAATTATATTTAACAAGCAGTTATTATGTTATGCTTTGGCATCTCTATCTAGCTGACTAAAAAAGGTGTCCGCAAACAAATGAGTAATGTAAGGTTACATTGTCTAATCATGTTAAAAGATTGCTAATTTATGCTAGCATCATGCTAATTCTTGATATCATTTACGTTAATTTATGTCATGCTGCTATGATGCTAATTGCATTTTTAAACCATTTGAAACGTTTCCTTTATTTTTCACACTTTTTTAATCTGAAGCTAACATAACGTTTGTCCACAAACAGAGTGACGAAGCAACAAGCTCCATTGTTATTGATCAGATGTGTGTATTAGTCTGTTAAACCGATCCTGTAGTGAAAAAGTAAATGTCTCAAAATTTCATTGTTAATGTGAAAGGGAAATATATTTTGCTACAAATTACATGTTAAAATCAGACTAGTTACTTGGTCTTTAAGACTAAATAGGTTCAGTGTCTCATGATCTTTGTTTTTTCAAGGCACATCCTCTTGCTCTGTCAGAGGTTCGCTCTCAGTTCAACTGCTCGGCGTGCGACCGATCCTTCCCTCTGCTTTCATCTCTGCTCAACCACCAGCACTCCCACACTCCTGAGCAGAGGCTACTTGCTGAGGCAGAAGCAGAGGCAGAGATCATCTGCCCGTCACTCTTATTGCCCCTGCCCTCCTTAAAGAGAACAGGAGAAGAAGGAGAGAAAGAGATTCACGTCAGCTTGATTGCAGTTTCTGAAGAAGGAGAGAAACAAGCTGTGAAGCCATCTGCAAAAGCACCAGGAAAAGTTGGATCCAGGAGAGGTGGAGGTAGCAAGACGTGCTCCCCAAATAATGGTACTATAAAACAGTGAGGACTTAGCTCAGTAAATAAAGTACTCTTTAGACGCGTAACTCTGTTCTCCGTACAGAGAAGCCATATCGCTGCTCTGAATGTGGGAAGTCATTCAAAGGCTCCTCGGGTCTCAGGTACCACATGAGAGATCACACTGGTGAGAGACCGTATCGATGCACAGAGTGCGGAAAAAGCTTCAAACGCTCATCACTGCTCTCAATACACCAAAGGGTAAGTATAGAATCACTAATGCTTCTTAATGTCAATTGATCATAAATGTATATGATCATGTTTGTGTTAATGTTCATCATATTAGATTTGTATTCATTGGAGTTAAGTTCTTTAACCCTTTAAGACCTGCCATAGAACAATTCCGCCAGAGTGTATCATTGTATTTTCACATGCTGTGCCATCATTCTTTTGAGTATTTTCATATGCCATACATCAATGCAATCCTAACACTCCCAATTTGAAGGCTATGGTTGCAGGAAATCCATAATAACTAAGTAAATAGGTCAAAAGTGCAAAAAATTAACAAGAAAAACTAAATCGGGTTTTTTTTTACAACATATTTTATTAAATACAGAAATGTCACAAATGTAAACCTCAAACTTATCAATGTAAAAAACTTGGATAAAACACTTTAAAAGCACACAAATTGATTTGGACTGTGTACATCAATTCGTTTGTGAGATACACTCATTTTTATAAACAGTGCGTT
>SRMA01025180.1:183257-271500 GCA_007224835.1 Danionella cerebrum | reverse complement strand
CCTCCTCATACAGGACCATGGCTCTTCTCTTGGCACCCTGTCATACGCTTTTTCTAAATCCACAAAGACGCAGTGCAGCTCCTTCTGACCATCTCTGTACTTCTCCATTAACAATCTCAGAGCAAAATTGCATCAGTAGTGCTCTTCCTGGGCATGAAGCCATACTGCTGCTCACAAATATTCACTTCTCTTCTTAGCCTAGCTTCCACTACTCTTTCCCAAAGTTTCATTGTGTGGCTCATCAACTTTATACCTCTGTAGTTGGTACAACTCTGCACATCACCCTTGTTCTTAAAGATTGGTACTAGGACACTTCTCCTCCATTCCTCAGGCATCTTCTCACTCTCTAAAATCCTGTTGAATAACCTAGACAGGAACTCCACTGCTGTCTCTCCTAGACACTTCCACACCTCCACTGGTATGTCATCTGGACAACAGCCTTTCCACTCTTCATTCTCCCCAGAGCCTTCCTCACCTCATCCTTTCTAATCTTTTCAACTTCCTGCTCTACAATATTCACCTCTTCCTCCCTTCTTTCCCTTTCATTCTCCTCATTCATCAACTCCTCAAAATACTCCTTCCATCTTCTCAGCACACTCTCCTCACTTATTAGCACCTTTCCATCTCTATCTTTAATCACCCTTATCTGTTGCACATCCTTCCCATCTCTGTCTCACTGTCTCGCTAATCTATACAATTCCTTCTCGCCTTCCCTAGTGTCTAACCTGGCATACAACTCATCTTATGCTTTCTGTTTGGCCTTTGCCACCTCCCTCTTCACTCTGCGCTGTGATTCCTTGTAGTCCTGTCTACTTTCTTCAGTCCTTTCAATGTCCCACTTCTTTTTAGTTAGCCTCTTCCTCTGGATGATGTCCTGTACTTCCTCATTCCACCACCATGTTTCCTTATCTTCTTTTCTCCTTCCAGCTGACACACCTAGCACCGTTCTTCCTGTCTCCCTGATCACTTCTGCTGTAGTTTCCCAGTCATCTAGAAGCTCTTCCTGACCACCCAAAGCCTGTCTCAGCTTCTGTCTGAATTCTTCACAATCTTCTTCCTTTTCAACTTCCACCACTTGGTCTTCTTTTCAATCTTTCCTCTTCTCTTCTCCCTGACCACCAGAAACATCCTACACATCACCATCCGATGCTGTCTGGCTACACTCTCTCCTACCACTGCTTTACAGTCTCTGATCTCTCTCAGATTGGCTCGTCTACAAAGGATGTAGTCTACCTGTGTACTCCTCCCTCCACTCTTGTAGGTAACTCTATGTTCCTCCCTCTTCTGGAAATAAGTAATAACTACAGCCATTTCCATCCTCTTGGCAAAGTCCACCACCATCTGTCCTTCTAGGTTCCTTTCCCTAACACCAAACCTGCCCATCACCTCCTCATCACCTCTGTTGCCCTCGCCAACATGCCCGTTGAAATCTGCTCCCCCTACTACTCTCTCTCCTCTGGGAACACTCTCAATCACCTCATCTAACTCACTCCAAAATCTCTCCTTCTCTTCCAACTTACAGCCTACTTGTGGAGCATAACCACTCACTACATTCAACATCACCCCTTCAATTTCTAACTTCAAACTGATCACCCTGTCTGACACTCTTTTCACCTCTAAAACATTCCTCACAAACTCCTCCTTCAGGATCACTCCTACCCCATTTCTCTTCCTATCCACACCATAGTAAAACAGTTTGTATCCCCCTCCAATACTACGCGCTTTGCTACCCTTCCACCTGGTCTCCTGCACACACAGAATATCTACCTTCCTTCTCTCCATCATGTCCGCCAGCTCCCTACCCTTCCCTGTCATTGTACCAACGTTAAGAGTCCCTATTCTCAGATCTACACTCCTGCCTTTCCTGTTCTCTTTCTGTCGACGAATCCTTCTCCCTCCTCTCCTTCTTCGACAAACAGTAGTCCAATTTCCACCGGCACCCTGTAAGTCAACAGCACCGGAGGCGGTCGTTGTTAACCCGGGCCTCGACCGATCCGGTATGGAAATCGATTTGGTGACTCGCATATTTGGTTTTGGCATTTTTTACGCCGGATGCCCTTCCTGACGCAACCCTCTCTATTTATCCGGGCTTGGGACCGGCACAGAAGTCACTGGCTTGCAACCCCTGTGGCTAGATTAGAGCGAATTAAACAATGCTCAAAAAAAACCCTGACTTTTAAGGGTTAAATAGGTTTTAAAATAGGTTTAAAACGTTTTAAATAAAGAAATCCCTTGTAACAGATCAGTCGGATTCACCTGCTCTCACTGAAACATCAATCATTCAATCTCCAGATCATTGAGATCACCTGGTTCCTTATCGTTATGTACCCCTCTGTCTAGGAACCGGTGCTCAGTCTCCCTCACAATCCTTCAAGGTTTCTAGACTGATCCATAGCCTTTGCCATCTGCCTGTTATTCTCTACTGTTAGTTTCTAAGCCTTGAGCTTCTGAGCTGTTTAGTTGTCATTATTTCCTTTTGTTATTAATACTACATTTGAGTTGGATACCTGTGTTCCTGGCTTTTCCTGAGAGTGACACCCCTTGTTCTTGAACTCAAAAGCTCCTGGTTTTGATTGAACTCAAAGATCTGTGCTAAGCTATTCAAAAAGTGCTATCACCATATCTGCTGAATGGCGGAAAGAAATTGTAAAACACAGCTTAATAACTTTTGCGAATAAAAGCACATTTTAAAGAAAGTTTACTACCATATTTAAATCAACATTTCAGCTCCAAAATTTTGAAGATGTGTTTGTATAACTTATTAGTTTACTGTATATTAAATTGCCACAAGGTGATGTATTTCTAAAACAACCATGGCCAGTGGGAGAACATTTGTGTAGTCACTCATTGATACAATATAACCGCTAGATATGAAGATCAGATAAGACAATTACAGATATTGTATATACGGTAGTTTATTGAAAAAAAAACTCATTCCAACCTGCAGGCGAGATAGCGTTCTCCTAGTCTCTTGCATCTCCTTTTCCAGCTGTTCCTGTTGAGCACACAGCTGTTCTTCCCATGTGCTGCTCTCCTCCTTCCCGACATTCTCAGGGCCTGGGGATGGCTCGGTGGTTGAGCATTTCACCACTTCTTCTATGAAACGAAACATAAAACAATGTAAAAAAATGGATCATTAGTTGTGTGCCAAGCTTTGGCAATGTCCCACCTAGGCTTTGTGGTTGCTGTGTATGGTTCACAAATTGTGTTCCTGAGTCTTCGGGTTTGGCAGAAGTGGGCTCCTCCTTCGGTGTGTGAGCTGGACTGGATGAACTGAGGCTGGAAGAATGTTCAAAAGAATAAATGAGTATACCATATGTTCTTATGTGCTACTTTTAGTTACAAGTAGAACCTGGCATAAGCGAGGTGCTTGTGAGGTATAGTGTTCAGTTTAAGCACATGTAAAATTATGGGGGAATTCCAAATGCAGCAGACAACTCAGGACATTGTAAGTTTCAGCTTCAACCTGCAGAATAATAGCATTCCTTCTGAAAGAGATACTCCAACACCCCTAGCTTCACTCAAGCACCAGAATATGATCTTGAACTTGATCTCTCTCTCTCTCTCTCTCTCTCTCTCTCTCTCTCTCACTAACAAAGAAATCACGGAAGAATGAATCTGCACATAATTAGATTTATTGAATCTGAAAGCTTGATCTCACTTAGTTAAAAATCATATATAAGTCTTGTTTGAATAAACTAACAATGACAGCCTGACAAGGATTATTAGCCATGGCTATTCCTTAATTGTGCTTCTCAGAGCTGAAAGGCACCAAAAACAAAGGGGATTTTTAGTAAACACACCAGATATAAAACAGAATCTGGCAAAGGTAAGGAATATTCTCATCAAACTGAATAGTAACTGCATAAATGGTGACTTAAATCTACTCAATGGCTTAGTCCATATCTGTTTCTAACCCTTGGGTCAAAAACATGCTATTGTTTTGTTCAATCGCTTCTTCTGTCTTTTGCGGTGAGTACATCAGTAAATAGTTACCAGAGATGTTAACGTTCTCATGTCTCAACTGTGAGGGGTGCTGACTCGACAGTGAAGCCTATGGCTGGGCCCATTCAAAATTCACTTTACTACATGGTAGGCCAAACACACTAAAGGAACAGAAAGTAAATTAGAATCCAAAGTATTTGAATGCAGTAAAGATAAGAACCGTGATCATCTAACTTGAAGTGCACATAATGTTTATATGATGGAGAATTTCCGAAGGGTCTGCGCCTTCATACTGAGAATATCATGTTTGTGATTTTCACTTTTATCATTATCACTTTTCTAAACGTCATAGAGTACGGTTAGATCCTCCTAGTGTTTCAGTGTAAAACCAATGGAGTCCTAATGTTAATGTCCATCTGAAAACAAGCAGTCTGTCTTTGTCAGTCATGTGCTTTTTGTTGATGTCATTCATGCTCCATTTTGGGGGGATAACTTACATGGTTTTCGGTGGTAACTTAACAGTACGTTGCTTGAAATATTTCCATTTTTAATATTTTGATTGATAAAAAATGAGAATCTGCATAAGCACAACAACCCTGTGTGTGTGTTAAGTACTGTAAAAGGTTCAAAAAGATGCAAGGGAGCATTATATTGCCGAATTGGTGTTATTAGCCATCAAGCTCCCAGCAAAAAGTTAGAGATCTCACACTGCTGCCTCCATCTGCATACCTGGACATTGTAAACTATCTTGTTTATGGGAAAAGTTTATCAAAGCAATTTAAAAATGACAACTCGCTTGAAGCCCAAACTCAATTCACCAAAGGCTGGGTACAGGATTTGTTTTAATTTCGACTGACAGACTGCGACAACACTGTAATTAAAATAATTTAAACATATTAATATTGTGCTACTCAGTGCTTAATTTGTAAATTTGAAGTCACTGGAACACAACAGGAGTGGGGTGATGGACAGGGGGGCTGGCCCAAAACAGTTGCTGGAACACAAACAGAACGCAATGGTTCAGTGTCTAACATGCCTACTTTTAAGCAGAAGGACTTACATACATCATTTACAACATAATTTAAGACATATACACACAAAAAACCTTTAGATTACTTTCAACACAATTTATCTTAATCTTCAATATCATGTTAAATGGCCGTTTAACATGATAGACTTGAGTCTTCGTTTCTTTTAAAAAACGAAAGCAAACTTGATTGTCTTTTAGACATGTTAGCACGAAGGAGTCAGGACACTTTTTGTTTTGGCCAAATGCCGCCTAAAAATAAGTTACGTACAGGACGTAAATTACCCAGCAGCAGCCTTTTCAGACTTGCTAGTAGTGCATTTTATTTATTATTATTTTTTTTACATTATACAATGCACAATAAAGAAAACACACTAGCACAATAATTATTCATTATTTTATTTTATTTTATAATATTTTTATCTAATCGCTAATTTCCACTTAATACGGGCCGGCCTGCCGACTGCAGGGGACAGCACCAGCCTACGACGAAGGCAGCCTGGCACACCATAGGCGAGTGCTCTGTATATTCTTGAGTCGGGGGAATGCATTGTAGTACAGTAGAGTGAAAAAGGTGACAAATGGGGTCAGATAATTACCGGATCCCAGAATAAAATTTTCCGGATCCTTGGAAATTGAGAGAAAACGGATTGCGTTCCGGCAAACGGCGGAACAAATTAAGCACTGGTGCTACTGGGTGACACTTGGGTGTAGCATTCACTACATTAAATGAAGACATGTATGCATCCTTTTTGTAGTTACAAGTCAGTTTAAAAGTAACTATTGGTTGATATAGTTGTAATTTATGACAGCACCATTTTATATGTTACTATATATGTTTAATTAATTGGACAGTAAGAACAAACCAGAGCTGAAAACAATGAAAAGACTTGTTATACATTAGAAATAGCTGTGGTACCCGCAATGCACTTCGATTTTAAGTCATGCAACATCACCTGTCAATGACCGAAGTCAAAAAGTATTTTAATAACCCTTTAATGCAGATGCTTCAAAGTATCAGCACAGACAGGGAGTCCTTTGTAGACTACAGAATATGTTTAGTTCTGATATAAATATGTTGAGAGGGACAGAGTGACTTAAGTGTTTGGTTTGTTTGAAAATCCTGATTGAAGTGATTCCTATTCAGTCTAGTCATTATTAGATTTTATAGGTCGAAAAAGATGGAGGAAAACCCACACTCACATATAAAACCCCAACCAGAGAGAGCTCCACCTGTTGCTGTCACCCTACAGGGGAAATCAAGCTCAGCAGACCAAGAGTGGTTCCATTCAACTCAATTAATGCTGAGTTTTTGTTTGGGGTTGGCACAATTTGGGCTGAAACAGGTGTTTTATTGCATTTCTTTATTAATTGTACTTTATTTCTTACCACGTTTGATAGTTTCATCTTCACTTTATTTACACATGCTACACACACTGTCCAAGTTACTCACAAAAAAAAAACATTTTGTGCTTCATCTAATCCCCTATAACATTACTTAAAACAGCATAAAAGCTTGTCTTTTGAAAAAAAGTAATTAATGAAGAAACTGTCTCTCTGATGTTCAGAGGAAGTGAATTCCACAGCTTTGTTGCCGCCACTGAAAAAGCTCTGACCCCTCTCTGTCTTTGAAAGCCTCAGCAGAAGCTCGTCCTTAGATGAGAGAGCCCAAAATAAATTAAACTACACATTATATTTAAATCAAAATTAAACAATAGGTGGGTCACGTTATTCTTACTTAATTCACAACAACCGCTCTGATTGGCACACGCACCGGTGCGTGTAGAGACATCTAGATTTAACATCTCTATAAACAATTATTTTGAACACAGCTGTTTTTGTTTGGATAAAAAGGGTGTCTAATCCTATATCTTTAGTGTATTACACAATCATATGATCTTTTCAGAAATGGGTACCTTTAACGGCAGTGTTGGGTTCATAATCTTCATAAACTGTATTATTTTTTTTTACCTAAATGTTTTGTTTATTGCATTTCTGTTTTAATATTCCCTGTAAAATTCCATGTGCTTGTTGGAGATGGTGACGTAACCCAATGCTTCAAGTTACTCTATAGTAAGTCCCTGAATTTCCGATGAGAGGTTCAAGATTTTTCCATCATACATGAACAAAATCCAATAAATACTTCATCCAAAGGCTGATATGGATTTACATATATAAGGGCACACTGAGCTCACAGATGGCACTGATCATGAAAAAGTCAATACTTCCCGGTTGCTAAGTGACTTACGCAGACAACACCCATATGTCAGTCTCTATTCGACACAATAGAGAAAATGGTTCCTCATCAAATGTTACAGTATAGATGCGCAGCCATACAATAGCACAGTACTGCAGGTGATAATGTATTAGGTATGAATCCTGATTCCTATCCTAAATGGAATGGAAGATGCCGGAAGAAAAAATTGCATTTCATTCATACCATTTCATTTGTTTGGCTCCCATGTTGCTGTTTGCCCTTCTAGCCCCCCATTGTGATCCAGCCAAACCCGTGGGGTTTAAGGAAAGAGTGTCAACACATGAGACAGGGTGTGCTCGCCACAACTCCCAGAGTCCACGTAGCTCCGGATGATGATGGAGCTCCTGCGAATGGCTCCGTCCTCCTGCTTCTTATGCTACCCTTCTTTCACACAGTCCCAACTCTTGCTCAGTAAACCCAGATTAGAATGTCTTGTGGGTATTCCCATAGAATGAGCGTTGAAAATCCTGAACCGAGACAGCATGCATTTCTTTGATAAGAAGCATGAGGTAATTCTGTTTCAGTTCTGAGCCATAACAGAGGAGTTGAGAGCTTCTGAATGCTGAGCCTTCCCTCTCTCCGATGGTCCACGACTTGACTGATTTCTGTTTCTCATTTTCACTGGCTTTGTCCCTCTCCCGACGTGCCTTTCAGGTCTTTTCTCTGGTTTTCTGTTTCTCTTTGCTCCTTGTCTTCCCCCTCCCTTGTTCCTCTACAGGAGTCAGACATGGTTCAGCCCTGCTCTGTTTATCCTCCCCTCCTCCATCTTCAGCCCTCCCTTTAGTACACTGTGGTGTATGAAGGGGGGTGTATGCGGGCTGGATGTCTCCTGTAAACCATGCTGGTGTGTGTTGTGTGCCAACTAACCACTAATCTTTAAAACAGACTTAAGTTTATGATCAGATTCACAGAATAATATCTAGTAGATGTGCAAGCACAAGGAACATATTTGACCACACCAGCTTTTAGAACATTATTGAAGGCATATAATATTTCACCACTAGAGACATTTGTTTGTCACAATGGTGACCATTGTTTAATGTGACCACACATTACATGGTCATCATTGTATTAGCAAGAAAATACACAAAAAAAGTTACTGAATGAACGTAATAAATAAAAAAAAACTTTTCCACCTAATTTATGGTATTGGATTACTCCAACGAAAGTAACAAGTTTGACTTTCTTTTTGTAATTGTTACATTAAAAGAAATAAAGTTTTGCCATTTGCAATAGAAAAGATGTGGTCAGAAATTGTATTTAATTACAGCACAAATAAAACACACACACTCGCACGCACACGCACACGCACACACACACACACACGCGTGGAACAGATGGCAGAGGAAACATTACGGCACCACGTGGAAAAATTTATTCCACATATGAAAGAGATATTTCATGAATTACTAACACAAATACGGTTTCAAGCACATGCGCAGACAGATGGAGAGACGCTTCGGAGAACGCGTGACTATTTCTCTAGCTTGCGTTACAGAACAGCACTTTCCACATTAGAAACTTTATTTCTTTTACGACACCAAGCAGAACTCCTTGTAAATGTTCATATCTCTAATTTTTCTTAGCATCTCGAAGCAAAAAATTTCCCGCGAGACGTTTCCTATCTCAAACATTTCGTAACTCGAAGCGTTCGTATCTCTGGGTACCACTGTATATATTGTGAAGCTACTAGTAGATATTGTTGGGGAACTTCTCCCATATGAAAAAGCAGTAAAAAAATGTATGAGAAACAAGAGGACCTTTATGAAACTATTTCTAAAAGGGAGCTCTCTGAGATTAAAAGACATCCTTTGAGTGCACAAATATCATCCCTGCCCCCTAGAGGCTGAATGATATTACACAGTCTAATACAAAACAAACTAGACCCTGGTGTTCTTTGCTTTGTGGTCTTAAAACTTTTTAAATATAGTTTTTTTTTTTGATGACACACATTCAGTTAAGACCAATGAAAAAAATCAACGTTGAACTACAAAAAATGGCATTTGCAAGGCCCAACTTCATTTGTTACATTAAGAATTCAGAAAAAACTTGAATATCCACTGATGCCGCCTTCCTCCTTCCTGCCACCAGACGTAATAGCACACCAGACCCTTGTAGCACAAAGCCTTATTGAGTTGAAAATGTTTGAAAATATTTTTGAGTACTAGTGGAATATTTTAATAAAAGAAAGCAAAAAAACTTATTTACACAGAACATTGTTTAAGGTCTTCCCGCTTGTAAACACTGGTAATACTTGTGAACATTAAATGACACAAAAGCTCTAATTTCATTCATGTGTTTGTGTTCTTTACACTCATCAGTTTCCGGTAGTGCCAGTGCACTTTAGGCAAAATGCAGAGTACTCCTTGGACATGCCTCCAGTCCATTACAGGGCAACACACAAACGTCATTCCCAGCTAAGGGGAATTTAGAGAATTCAGTTAATCATGTTTTTGTCTTGTGGGGGAAACCCATACAAGCACGGTGTTGTAATCATGCAAGTTACACTATAAGGCGAACCTTCTTACTGAAAAGCTGCAGTGCTGCCTACTGTGCCACCTTGCCATCCTGCTAAAGACATTATATAATATTTTGGACGTAAAGCTTCTACAAACTGTTAAATTTACATATAAAGTGTTGATTAAAACAATCCTGGATTCAAAGCAAAACCTTAATTCATACTTAAAGAATGTATAAGATGATTCTTGCAGCCCGATGAATACAGGTCTGAGCTTTAAATTGTGATATTTCATTTTCATGAGATCACTAGTCTTTCTGCCATCCCATCCATTTGAGCCCTTAATATTGTCTTTCTGCCTGAGTTCTGACAGTTGCCAGCACAGAGCAGATAGTATCTCGCCTAGGGCATGAGGGGCACAATCCCTCCTGGCACACAAGCTTGCTGGGATGCTGCCAGTTGACATGGCGGCTTCACGCCGAACCATTCTAACTTACCCAGGCAAATATTTTTCCAGGCTTGTGAGCAGAGGGGCATTAAAACCATTCAGCGCCGGGCGTTTGAGACTGTATGATCTAAAAGAGAGTGAAGGGTGATTAAAAAGGGTTTTGTTTGAATGAGCCAAAGGGGAAGAGGGCAGCAAAAAACACTTTACCTCATAACTGTAGGTAGACAGCTGTGTGGCTGACATAAGGTTTTTAGAAGGGCCATAAATAGAGGGTCAGCGCAGAACTTGCAGCAGATCTGCCGTCAGCTTCAGACTGAGATACGATGGACATTTCTATCCAACATCCCTGGTACCGCCGGCCCTGGTTCTCAGGGTTCTTCCCTTATCGAATGAACGACCAGTATTTTGGAGAGCATCTACCCGACAGCGATATCTTTTCCCCATTCTACGCCATGTATTACTATCGTCCCTACTTCTGGCGTTTTCCAAGCTGGTGGGACAGTGGCATGTCTGAGGTAAAACCTAAACCATTAACTCTTTGTTTCTATACTTAATAATCAATGTTAATTTTATTTATTTTTTTTAATATGGAATGGTGAACTGTTTTTGATTGACATATTGACATTCACTTCTGAGAATACAGTAATTTGTTTCAGATTTTTTACCAGGGGTAGATTTTGTGCATTTCTTTTTAAGGGGGATGAAAATATGGGCGAAAAAATTGGATTATTTTGCTTAAAGTTGTTAAACTTCACTCACTGTTTATTCAGCTTCTGATCCATTCTATTTGTTGATGCTGAATTTGTTTTAATCTAAAAAAAAAATAATGTTTTATGGAGTTATTCTATTGTAACATTTTGTTATGTACAGATGAGGATGGACAGAGAACGCTTTGTGATCAATCTGGACGTGAAGCATTTCTCTCCAGAAGAACTGACTGTCAAAGTCAATGATAACTTCATAGAGATTCATGGTAAACATGATGAACGGCAGGTAATAATAAATACATTTTTAAATGCATATTAAGTTTTTTTTTTTTTTTTTACATTTATTAGTTAAATTATAAAAGAAAGCGGGACACTTTAAAAAAATCAGGATAAAAATGACTAAATAAGGACTTAGTTATTTAAACACTATTTAAAAAATATTTAAAACTACCCAGTTACATATTACACCATACAAGTTGAATTAGCATCCCAGTCAGTGTAAAAACCCATTGAGGTGTTGTTACATTTAACTCTGGGGTAGTGTTTATATAGCGCCACACCACTGACACCAAATTTAACACTGTGAATTTTGCTGTTAGCATTATTATTTAAATGTTTTATAGTCCCTCTCAAAATACAATTCCATTGACTCAAATTAGTTATAAATCAATGTACAGTATTAGTTTCAGTTGATTTAATGTGCAAACGAAAGCTAGTCCTTTACTGATGGTCATCTCTAACGATTAGAAAAACAATTCTCTTCAATACCTCATCTCTCAATCTGAATGGAGTTTATTCAAAGAATGTTTTTTTTTGAGGGATGGGTAGTCATGACATTTAATTATTCAGTCTTATTCATGACGATATTAATGATAAGGGTGGAGCAACCTGTTAATAGAATAAAAAAACTAAAATAATTCAGTCACCATGCATGTCATTTCCAAGTGAAAAACACCAATCCATTTCTATGTTATTGATTAAATGCCAGCATTTAGGAACTTGTTCGTAAAGTGATATTGACTGGAATGTTTGGGTAAAAGTTTACAGAATGTGGCGGGACTTTCAACCAGTAGACTTTACCTCTTTTTTGTCTCTGATACAGGATGACCATGGCACTGTAGCAAGAGAGTTTTTCAGAAAATACAAAATCCCAAGTGGCGTGGATCCAGGGACCATCACCTCGTCTCTGTCTTCTGATGGAGTGCTGACCATCAGTGCACCCCGCCACCAGTTGGACATCTCTGAACGCAACATCTCCATTACCTGTGTAGAGAAAACACCAGCGCAGAAGTGAAGCCCTTAACCCTTCTGTATTCACATTACTATACAATCCAATGCAATACAGTTGAACCAAACAAATCAGAAATACAACACCGCATCAAACCTTAGGTCCGAGAGTGCAGGATGTGATAAAAAAGGTAGTGGTTTGTCATATTTATGGCCCGCGCTTGGAGATTGTATGTTATTTTGTGGCTGACCCGGGATGCTTCCACTTACTGGGCTTTGCAATGAAGCCATAATGGAATTCTGTGTTGTTCAGTACCATCATCTGTATCTGAATTGATTAAATCCCAAATTAAAAATGTTGATGCATTATTGATGTTTCTTAAATTTAACCTTTTTTTCTGAAAACATTCCAGAATTCACAATTTAACAACTCTATAATTTGACAACCTGTCTTAAATGGTGAAAGACCTAGTCTTAACCCCAGCTCTATGTACAGTCTCTGACAAAAGTCTTGTTGCTTATCTACTTTATAGACAAAACTGCAATTATCTTGACTTTTAATTATTTTAATATGGTGTTTCACCTTGAACCCTTATAAAACTATTGTATGACTTCCATGAGCTGTTATGGTAAAAATGTACCTTCTCAATTGATAATAAACACTAGAGACCGTTTGAGAGAGAACACAGCAAATGCGGCTATTTATTATAAAGATTTAACAGTCTCAACGCATTTCCTACACACGTGTTATCAGCATGGAAGAAGAACGTGTATCTCTCGCAAGCTTAAAGGTAAGCCCAGCACCGGAAGAGAAGAGAGCCAGAAGAAGGGCCGTCCTCCGTTCTCACCTCAAGTTCTACCTTCAAGGGGCGGTACTTAAAGTATCGTGTGCTCTTAAAAGTTTCTCAAATTACATTTCCCTAAATGACCACTAGATGTTAGTATTATATAGGAAAATTCCCATCACAGAGTCAACAGGAATTGCAAAGAAAGCAGTCTTGCATGTCTCCCAGAGTTCATCATTTTTTGGGGGGGTTCGTCTTCCATGCCTCCTCTTTTATCCTATCTCAGACATGCTCAATGATAATGATATTCATGTCTGGTGACTGGACTGGCCAATCTTGGACCATCTTGATCTTCACCTTTGATGTGGAGATGGATGTATGTGATGGAGGACAGAGCTGCTGCAGAATTTGATCTCTTTTATGGTAAAAAATACAAGAGGTAGCTAAGATTTCATAGACGATTGATGTTGCCTGCACATCTCTTATCCCTCTGTTTTCTGGGTGAATCTCAGATCCATGCTGGCTTCAGGAGGTCTTCTGCAAAATGCAATATCAACCTTCTGCCACTTCCAGCGTCCATCCTTTTAGCAGGCTGTGGGCCTTGGCAAATGCCACACATACTTTTCAATCATCTTTTGTTAAGTGCTGGTTTCTGGGCATTGATTCAGCCATTTCAAGAAAGAATTCAATGAACTGTTCTGGTTGATACAGGGACTTTAGGTGTCCAGGTCCCGTGGAGCTCTGCTGCAGTGGAAAATGGAAGGCCTTGTGTTTTAGCCACCAAACAGTCCACTCAAGCAGTTGTCTTGCGGGGTCTACTTGACTTGGACATGTAAAAATGTCTTGAGTGTCGTCAAATCTTGACACTGAGACACATTGAAGGTGTCTTCCACATCAGCAGTGGATCTGGTTTTCAGACTCTAGATAATCAACACTTTAGTCTCAAGGTGAATCTTAGGCATGTTTGCAGAGATCTAGATGTAGGTGATGTGAAGGTCTAGGGCACTGGGGTTCTTTTTATACACACCCAATACCTAATCCTTTATTAGACACAGGTGAACCTCATATGACAAGGCGACACTTATGTCTTTCCAAATATTGGGTCAATGGACTATATACCAAGCTGTGAATATTAAAATAATTTAGTAAAAGCAATAATTTGGCTGTCTTTTTAAGCACTGAAATAATATTAGCTGTTTATATAATATATAAAAATAGTTGTAGTTATAGATTTAGTTATATATAATAAATGTTTAGTAAATATAAAGTATGATCATGTATGTATTGAGTGAAATTTATGAGATTATTTTCATGTATATGACAAAACAGAATGCAATGTTGATGTTTATTATTATTTATTATTAATGTTTATTATTATTTTATTTAAGATTTTATTAATTTATTTATTATTTTGTTGTTATTATTATTTAATGTATTTCTAGTCGATTTTTTTCTCACACTGGTCCATAAATGGCAGCTTTTGGCAATTCCATGTTTGCAAACGGGCGTGATGACCGATTCGAGCAGAGAAAAACAAATTATGATTTGATTCAGTAGATAAATACCTAAAAGAAAAATTCTACGCATTAATATTGTTTGGGTTTTTTTATGTTGTCTGTGCGCGAGCTAGCGTGCGTTCTTGTCCGTGTTCTTTTTCGTTTGGAGCTCTTCGAACTTCATATGCAGTGACTCATGTCTACCGTTAGATGTCGCCCACTCCACCAATTCCGCTGTTCTTCTGACACCGCTCAACTTTTTCCGGTTGGACTGTGAGACGTGGCTCAGGTTCCTTCATTATCAGTCAAGCTAACGCTACGCTATATGCCACGGTTGAAGCATATCTCTAGTCACCACTCTGACACTTTTTTTGTTGTTGAAATAACAGGAACGACACAGACTGTCATTACGTTCACTGGCTGAGCTGTGTGAGAGAGGGTTCAGAAATGGTAAGTGTATATAGCAGGATGGAGCTATCAGCTAACCGCTAAAGATTATCTTTCGCGAGCTAGTGTCGAAAACTCACTTGTTTCTTTGTGTCAGAAATATTACCAAAGCTTCTGTTCCAGGTTTTTGTGTAAAAAACATAATAATACAGATAATTAAAAATGTCAGATTACTACATTTAAGACCTGTCTAGGAGAGCAAGCGAAAGGTTAGCCAGCTAACCAGATTGTTTACAGTACATTCTGCTGAATGATCGTCATATTTATGAAAAGTATGATATTGTCATTTACTTAATTTCTACATCAAATAACATTATTTTTGCCAGGTGTTTAACAGATTTTGAATTAGATATGTGTCATGTTTTTAATATATTTGCTTAATTGATTTGGTTTTAATTGGCAAACATATTAGGAATTCCTGTCAAGTTGCACTTCTTATAATTTAAATTATTTGAATTTTTCGTTGTAATCATTCAAGTTTACTATAAGTTACATTTTGTGTTTAGATATAGTGTAAATTAATATTACTCTGTATTGTTTTGCTTTTCTTCTTTTTGTTAACTATATGTTTTATTAAATAAACGTGTTTTCTTAAACGTTTATTTTAGGCAGAAAATCTCTTTGTTCGTAGACATTATAATTATACATGTACATGCATTTGGTCAATATGTGTTATCCAAATTGATTTATATTTCATGGAGTGAATATGTTTTATCAGTTCTTGCTTTCCTTATGGTGCAACAAATTTTGTTTTATTTTATGAGAAATACTCTATTCTTAATATTACGTCATAGTTTCAATAATTAAAATTAATGGAAGGCTGAATGACTTTAGAAACATCCTAAGCCTTTCAAAAAAGTACAATTAATAAACATCTGGTCACTCCCTTTGAGTTTAACTGAGTTAAGAACAATTTTCTTTTTGGTTGTTTTGAAATCATAGTATAATTTGAAGTATAATCAACATGAAGAAATAATTTTTTATAGAATGCATGAGAAGAAACTGCTCTATTTCCAAAATAAAAGTGTAGTGTTCCTTTGAGCCATCTTTTTAAAGAAAATAAGTTGAGATATTTGGTGTTGGTAAATTATTATGTGCTGCAGACCTTTTTTTTTAATCAGAAACCAAATTTCTTCAGGTGCTCCTGGCAGCAGCAGTGTGCACTAAAGCAGGAAAGGCCATAGTGTCACGACAGTTTGTAGAGATGACTCGAACCCGTGTGGAGGGTCTCCTGGCAGCCTTTCCCAAGCTGATGAACACAGGCAAGCAGCACACGTTTGTGGAAACAGACAGTGTGCGCTATGTTTACCAACCTCTAGAGAAACTCTACATGGTTTTGATCACTACAAAAAACAGCAACATCCTGGAGGATTTGGAGACACTAAGGCTTTTCTCCAGAGTGGTAAATCTTTTTAGCATATTTTGGTCCTGGGTTTTGTCTTGAGTAAAGAGTTGTGATCATTCTTTTTCAGATCCCTGAATATTGCAGAGTGTTGGAGGAAAGCGAGATCTCAGAGCATTGTTTTGATCTCATATTTGCATTTGATGAGATTGTAGCACTTGGTTATCGGGAAAATGTCAACCTAGCCCAGATTCGCACTTTCACAGAGATGGATTCACACGAAGAGAAGGTCTTCAAGGCTGTTAGAGAGGTCTGCAATCACCTTAATACAGATCTAACACCTTAAACAGCATCCAGTGAAGAATGTTTTAATTATTCTATTGTTTTTCTTGCAGACTCAAGAAAGAGAGGCAAAGGCTGAAATGAAACGCAAGGCAAAAGAGCTCCAGCGAGCAAGGCAAGATGCTGAACGTGCTGGAAAGAAGTCGCCAGGATTTGGAGGCTTTGGAAGTTCAGGAATGAGCAGTGTTACATCCGCAACCATCATCACAGACACCATAGAGCCAGAGAAGCCCAAAGTGTCTCCAGCTCCTGTCAGGTACAGCCGTTTCATTTGAACACTGTTTGAAACATACAGAAGCTAACCTCTTTCTCTTCAGGCCAAGTGGTTCCAGTAAAGCGCTGAAGCTGGGTGTTAAAGGGAAAGAGGTGGACTTCTTTGTGGACAAGCTAAAATCAGAAGGAGAAACAATCGTTGTGTCTAGTGCAGGAAGAAAGGCTTCGGATGCATCTAAAGTCCTTCAGCCTCCCGTGAATATAGAGAGGTACAAGTCTCGACTTGAGTTGGCGAATCGTATACAGTTTTTTTTAACTATTTGTTCAAGCCCAGCAAATTAAAGGATTCCACCAACAAATCTGAATTGAGAACTGCGCCTGATCTACTTTACTTTTCGTTTCAAACTCCCAGTGAACTGCAGTTATGTTTGTCCATGTATCGTCTCACTTACTCAACTCTGCTTTCCAGTGTGCATCTCAGAGTGGAGGAAAAGATCTCTCTAACCTGTGGCCGTGATGGAGGACTGCAAAACATGGAGGTTCTGGGCATGATAACCCTGAAAGTGACGGATGAAAAAAATGGACGCATTTCAATTCTAATCAACAACAATGACAAGAAAGGAGCTCAACTACAGGTGCATGAGCCACTGCTCTTTAGCAACACACCCATTTACTTTGGAGGAGAATCTGTTGGGATAATAACAAAGATGATGCTCCACTCATGATCTAATCTTTCTTTCAGACTCATCCTCATGTTGATAAAAAGCTGTTCACCACTGAATCCCTAATTGCTCTGAAAAATCAAGAGAAGTCATTTCCTCTCAACAGTGATTTGGGGGTGCTGAAATGGAGGTTGCAGAGCACAGATGAGTCCCTCATTCCATTAACCAGTAAGCCTCTGGTTGTGCACTTTCATATATGTGCACTTTCACAAGCATATGAGTCATACATTCATCTCGTGCTGTTCTTTCAGTTAACTGCTGGCCGTCAGAAAGTGGAAGTGGCTGTGATGTCAACATTGAGTATGAGCTTCAAGATGAGGGGCTTGAACTGAATGATGTGGTCATTACTATTCCTGTCCCGTAAGTGTCTGTTCAATTATATTCAAAATGCTAGTGTTTTATAAATTAGGTTGGGTTTTGTTTTAAGCAAAGCCTTTTGAAAAAGGTTACATTAACAAGAAATAATGTAATGCAAGCACTTTTTTGATCTCTTGAAAAGCTAAATAAACAACGAGCAGTAAAAAACTGTCACTTTTTCCAAATCAGAAAAATGCATGTTTGCACACTGGTGAAAATATTCACATTTTAACATTAGCAAAGAATTAATGACTCTGGGACTGGTTGATTTATAATTAGCATTCGTTTGGCTCCCTGGAGCCAATCCTGGGTGCGCTTGAAAAGGTAGTCTCCAGAAGTTGCAGCCATTTTATGTATCAAAGGCAAAAAAGTAAACAGATGTCTATAGTTGAGAGTACGTTTGCTAAAATTACTGAAATATACCTTTGCAACTGTAAAAAACACGTCATTTTCATGGGTTTCCTTTAATAATCATTGGTTGTCCGGATAAGAAATTCCAGTTAAATATATCATAAACGAGACAAACACAGTGATTTTTCAAAAAGTTAAATCTGGTTAATATAAAGTGTGCAAGAACTATTACTTTTTTTTAACTTGGCATGTGCATAAACTTGAGCACCATGAAAGAAAAATTAATTCAGCATTTTATGCATCCACCCTTTTGCAGAAATAACAGCCTCTAAACCAGGGGCGCTCACACTTTTTAAGCTTGCGAGCTACTTTTAAAATGACTGAGTCAAAGTGATCTACCCGCTACAAAAATGTAAAACATCAATCAATCAACAAACAATTATTTTCAACTTTATTGAGAATTGACAAAACGCGCATAATAATTAATTATTTACATTTTTTGTAATAACGTGAGTTTAATTTGATGACTTGCACCGAATTGAATCATTAGAACAGTTGTGTGTGACCTGAATTTGGTGGTAATAGAGTGATTTTTATTGGAGCAATTGAGCTTTGATCCAAATAATCATGAATAAAAATGATTCTCTAATAAATTTTTAAATTTGTATTGAAACTGAGTCGTGCAGTACAATATGCAGGTGAGGAGTGGCGTGTTGCTTGATTTTTGTTGTAATAGAGCAATTTAGAATGAAGTTATGAAGCATATTCTGGGTAAAACATATTTTGGATCTGGTAATTTGCAGACGGTCCCGATTCCATGTCAGCGGGTTGAGCATAGACGGTAATGTGTTTCTGCGAATGCCGAGGAAAACTTGTTTTGATAAAAAGCATTTTGTAGTTTGTTCGCTACACAACACAGATTAAAAATAGGTATTATTTGTTTACTAAGAACATTCTGGTCTCGAGCTAGAAACCGAATCCGTGAATCTGCAGCTAACTTTACTGAATTGTGACGGGATGGATGATCGGCTGATATTGTTTCAATTTCACGCCGCGATCGACGTAATGAGCACCCCTGACCTAAACACTTTCTATAGATTCCAATTAGAGGTTGGATTCTGGCAAAAGGTATTTTGGACCCTTTTACTTTTTAAAATATCTCCAGTTAAGTCAGATTTGATGGATTCCGAGCATGGACGGCTCACTTTAAATCACACCACAAATTTTCAATAATATTCAGGCTTGGGAACTGAGATGGCCATCTCTCTTTAGACAATAAGAACAGAGGGATCATCACTTGTGAATCCTTTCATTATCTATCAAACACAAATATCATTCTTACACACACAGAGCACCATGAAACAATAGCCATGTTTCCAGCCAAATATGCTATATAATTAAATTAATGCACAAATCGGAATATCTCAAAAAATATTTGCACATAAAGCACAGTTTCCATCTATTTTCATACATAATAACTTATTTGTGTCATAGATCACATAGACATAACGCAATAGGCGCAGGCATGTCATCTACTTTTGAAGGTAGGAGACTGTTCTTTGGGAACACAGCCTGATCTGGGAGGTGATAATCCTGAACCTCTTTGATGACAAACTTTAGCTAAGGAATTTTAATGCTGCCCCATGGTGCCTCAGTTTTGACAGAAAAATACATTGCGCTGCATAAACTTGATATAGGCACTGAATATAGAGTTATGGAGCAGACATTTGGCCCCAGCAAAGCGACAGTTCCCCATAGCGTGTACTTTGTGAGTCGGGCAGAACATTCTAAGGTTTGTTGTAGCCTTCTTAAATCATCTCCACTCGCACTTCTAAGAAAATTTGCGCGTTTTCCTGATGTTTTCCATCAAGGATGGTCATCACATGATATGTTGAAGTTTATTCACATTTTTCTTTTAAAAGTTTATCCTACTCATAATTTTTTCCTGCGCTTTTTCAATATTTATAAGCGTCTTAGGGTTAACACCATCTTAGGTTTTTTTTAATGCTATTTTCCAAAATCTGCACAAAAATAAGTGGATGGAAATGCAGTTAATGTTAAGGCTGTAAAGATGTTAAGTTGTGTAAGAAGCTAATTTCGAACCACTTGATTACTGAAAACTGTCAGAGCGGAGCTTTGTTGGATTTACATTTAAGTTGTTATGAAGCTTTGTCCTATTTTATTTGCTGCATTCCATCTTATGTCTTTGTGGCCCAGTTTATGACTATTACTAAGTAAAGGATAAGCTGTAGCTCCTGTGACTTTGCAGGTCTGGTGTAGGTGCTCCAGTGGTTGGTGATCTGGATGGGCAGTACAACCATGATAGCAGGAAGAACATCCTGGAATGGTCCCTTCCTGTCATCGATGAGAAGAACAAGAGTGGCAGCCTGGAGTTCAGTATAGATGGCAAACCCAATGACTTCTTTCCGGTCAACGTTTCCTTTGTTTCTAAACAAAACTTTTGTGACTTTCAGGCAAGTTTTGCTCCTTCTCATCGGTAAACCACAGCTAAAGTCTGTTTGTGGTCTCTAATATCCAATGTTTCCACAGGTGGCTAAGGTGACACACATTGAAGGAGACAACCCGGTGAAATTTTCTTCAGAGACGTCATTTGTTGTGGATAAGTACGAGATCCTGTAAATGTTTGCTGGTGGAAGATCATTTTAAACTGAGCGTGACAGATCGGAGTGCGCTGAACATGAACAAAGCACTCAAAACTTTCTGTGACCTGGGAAACAATTCAACAGAGTGTCTGTCTGTCTTGAAAGAAAAATAATCGACCGTTTTATAAACTGGACCTTCAGCTGTTCCGTGTTGAGCAGGCAGCCTCATTCGACAAGAGAGATAAATGAGTCAAGACAACTCTGCAGTCCATAGTTCTGCACGTTAAAAGCCTATTTGAGCTTTTCTGAAGCTTCACAGTAGTCAAATCGTCTTGGAGTTGTACAAACATCTTGCATGGGCCGACAAGAACTGCTAGATATTTGACCACATGGTCCACCATTATCTGGATTGCTGAAAGTTTGCTTTTATTTGAAATTCTCAGAGTAATTCCTGGTGTTGTAATGTTTTGGAATGGACCTAAAAACCAAATGAAAGTGGGGGTTATGAAGTCAGCTGTGCTTGTGCAATAAGAACCAACACTGCATTTCACCTGCAGTCGTAATTCATATTCCATTTCCTTAAAACATTTCTACGGTTTAGTACTTAGAAGATTAATATAATTTCGTACATCAACAACGAGCACAAAAACTAATTTGCCTTTTTAGTATCTTCCACCTCCCTTTATGAGTTGGTTATATTTATGTAATCATGTTTGGATTTTATGAATCTAAACTGGATGGGTTTTTTCATGCTGTTTTGTAAGTAATCTGTTGAAACGTTTCTTGCTTTTTATTCATTTCAGAAGATATGTGGCTAAAAAGGATGTCAAGAACAGATGTTGGTATTTCCAAAACAAAACCTTTGTCATTGCTCACTTATAGATTATACAGAGCATCATGTGGAGGATTATGACATTCCATTCTTCTGTCATCGTCAATAAAATAAATATTAACATTTTCTTTGTTGTCTGATGGAGTCTATTAAACATTAAAGTTGAATCAGACGACATGTTTATAAGAAGTACACTCAACAACCATTAGACAAATTAACTGATAAATCAAAATGACTAAACAAAAATGTTTATTCTGTGATCTAGGCATTTATTCATTCTCCAGTAGAAATGTGATCACAACAGTGTAATGTAATATTCCTTCCGTTTTGAAGCCATAGGGTTGATTACCCAAAGGGTTTAATGAGATATTGGTTCAACCTTTTGCAGCTACAACTGCTTTAACACTTCTGTGAAGATTTTAGACAAAGTTTAAACGTGTATTGGTGGGAGTTCTCATTGATTTTTCAGGAAGTACTGTTTTTGAGGTCATGCATTGTTGTTGGTTGAGAAGTCTTTGCACTAATAGACACATTCGTCCAGAACCAAACTCCCCCAACCTTCTTTTAACACTGTGGAATAATGGCTAGTTCCTTTCATTGGAGAAATGGGCTCAGCCAAGCACCTGAAAACAATCCCCTTGCCACCACCAAACTTCACAGTTGGCACAATACTGTCAGACACAAACTATCCTAGCAACCTGCAAACCCAGACTCATCTGTTAGATTCACAGATGCATCACTTTGAGCTAAGAACAGGAAATTTAGACACAATTAGAACAGGGCCAGGCTTTATAAAATTGAACATGATGCCTGTTCTGATGAGGCTTGATTTGTGCTGCGACATTCCAGTGGATCTATGGCTACCTTTTGCAGTATTACGCACCATGTTACAAAGTGCAAACCATCTCAGACTTTTTTCTTGAACACAATTTGCCTCCACAGTCACCAGTTCTCGATCCAATAAAGCTTCTTTGGGATGTGGTGGAATGGGAGATTCGCATATTTTATTTGCATAAAACACAATTGTCAACGTTGCTGTAAAAACATCATCCACATGACCGTTTTCTCTTTTATTTATTTATTTTTTCATTTATTCATTCAAGTGGTTAACTACATGGCAGGTTAACTACATGGCAATGGCAAACAATCAGAGAAGAAAAAATGTAAGTAGGATTTCATGGTCTGTACAGTAAAAATGTTTTTACATATTTAATAAGTGTCATCACACATTACAAATATAATACAATTGGCAGTAACAACCTAACAATCTAATAGATTTATTTGATTATATTGTCGTTATATTTTAAACCTTAGTCATAAAATGTGGCTTGTATAGAGGTGCTCTCGCAACCGGAATAATTCCAACAATTGATACATAGAATTGATTTTATTATCTTTTTGCTAAGTAAAATGTCACGCTCTGGATTTACGTTGGACTGGGAGTTTGTTCAGGATTCACATGGGAATGTGAGGCATCCCATAGATAAGTCACTGGCATGTAGAGCTGATAAAGCATTAGGTTTGGTTGAATGGAGGAGATTTCACCCAGACTACGATGGCAAGCCTTTCTCTTAATGTTATCACTGCTGAATCATTCACAACTGCTTCAACATGGGTCTCTGGACAACTCCGTTTAAATAATGGTTTCAAGTAAAAAAAATTAATGACCTAACCACACTGACTATTGAAAATGATAAAGTCTTATCTAGATGTTTTTTTTCTGTACTAGTATGCCAAATATTCGAAATCTGAGGGTCAATATGTTACTATGACACCTCTTAAAAAGTCAACGTCTAAATTAACTATTCACAAAATGTAATACACCGCCCAGCAGGAAAAAAAAATCACATATATGATATAATGCTATTGTTTGGACCGCCTTTAGCTATAATTACAACACACTTTTGCTGGGGCATAGCTTCAATAAGCTTCAGCAATGTCACAAAGATTTATTTCCGACCAGTGCATTCTTCACCAAGATCTTTAACTGATGATGTAGATTCTGACAAACCATTCTCTATCACTTCCCAAAGATTCTCAATGGGATTAAGGACTGGACTCTCTCTAAACTACTATTTCACATTTTGAGCCTGATGGATCCTAGCATCGACATCTGGAGAAGAGATCAAAATTTGCTTGTAAGGTAACAACAAGGCATTATGGGTACATCACTTCATCTGTCAAGAGTCAAATCTCTATTCTCCCTTGTAAACTGAAGACTTTTTATCAGGTTAGTTTAACTTATTAGTTGATTTTCTGAGGCTACACAGCTGTCCAGTCCCAATCATTTGAGCCCCTTACATCACTTTGCATCTTGCATATGGAAATGCCCTGAGTTCTACTGATTTTTTTTCCTCTATTTGATTTCACCAAATGGTAGGTGGTAAATGTTCACAGGATTAACCCAATTTCTGCAATCTCCTTAAGTGTTTTATCTACTTGATTCTCTTTTCCACAGCCATGGGATGAGTTGTTTGATATGATTGTTTATAAAATAAGAAGCAGCTCACTGCACCAGTTAGAGTTAAAAAACATGTTGCCAAGTAATTGTCCAAACGGTAATTATTCAATGGGAGGCTCTACTCTAGCTTTTTGACCAAGCAGTATATTTTAAACCTTTATTTGTTTACATTTTAATAATGTATTAAAGATAAAAATTTTACTAGACCAATAAGATCTTAAACACATCATGGACTTCTGAAAATGTATAAATGTACTCTATTATGTCGTCAGTACTTTCTTGGTCCTGCTTTTGCACTAATTTTAGTGTCAAGTGGCAAAGCATCGAGGCAAGCAGCTTTTGACAAAGTTTAGGTATTGGGCAAAACCAAGTTGCGATAGTTGTGGTCCTCTCATTTTCCTCTTGACAATAACCAATAGATTTTCAGTTGGGTTTAAATTAGGCAAGTTTGTCAACCAATCAAATGCAATTATTCTTGGCTTTTAAACCAGGTACTGGCTTTGTGGACAGGTGCCAAAGCCTGCTGGAAAATAAGATCATCCTCTCCAAAAAGCTTCTTGGTAACTGGACACATAAAGCACTCTAATATTTTCTGGTGGACAGCTGCAATTCTACACAGCCATAAAGTCTACAATCCTTCCATGATTAGATACATCGATTAACTGAATAGATTAAAACTCCAAACTTTTGTCATTCATTCATTTTCCAACCTATTTATTCCTGTTTTGAGGCCACGGGGGTCTGCTGTTGCCTATCTCCAGGGCACATTGGGCGAGAGGTAGGGGTACACCCTGTACAGGTCACTAGTCCATCGCAGAACTTTTGTCATGGTTTTCTAATTTTTAAACTGTTTAATCATCTTTAAGCTACAATGATTAAAGTTGGAATAATTATATCTCTTTGTGCGCAATGAACTAATATAACGAACATGTTTCTCTTTTTTAAACGAATTCTTGAAATAAATGTACTTTTCCTTCATACTCCAATTTTTTGGCAATTATATCTCAAGAAGCGCTAAATGCAGAAAAAATCTTAAATCTTTCTGTCCTGCTGATTATGATTATATTTTTGAATTGAATGAAACCAAGAACAACCCTTTTCTTCAAATCTGAGATGAGTGAAGGGAAGTGTGTGACCCAGATCCCTGGAGATTCTGATCTGTGTGTATAGATTCTCTGGGAGAATCTGTCTGTATGTTTGGTGTTTCCAGGAGGAAAGTTTAAGGGCGAGACGAGGAAGCAGATTTAACCACTAATGAAGGGACAGGGTGTAGGCTGCTGACCTCATTTCTGTCTGATCTACAATATCTAGAATAATGTGCTCGGGTCATTGACTATGATGTCACATGGGTGTCATGTAAACACAACATTATCACTGAAAAAAAAGATTCTTTAGTAAATTTAACAAGACTTGGCTCCATGTAACTGAAGTATTGATTTAAAAAGTCAACTTAACATGGTTTACTTTGTCACAGGTCAGGTGACCAAATTAGTTCCTGCAGAACACAAGACAGATCTTGTCTTCCCTCTCCTGTTTGGGATTTCAGGAAAAAGAGGAGGGGTGTTAATGACCACTCACCCGGTCTTAAAAGAGGGCGGCTCTTTCCTTCGCATGAATGAACAAACAGATAAGTTCTGAGCCAGGCTTTGTTGAAGGGTCACATGAAAGAGAGAAGCACTGGCATGGGCTAACAAATAGTCACATGGGAGTTTGGTTTCAGTCTGGGATTCATTGAAGGCATGGTTGTAATTATTTACGACGGATTAAGTTAATGATTTGAGAGTTTGCTGGAGGTCGCTGCTGTGAATCAGGCCAGGCTGGATCATGAGGAATACGACATGTTCTGAATCTTCAGGATCTTAAATCTCAACACGTTTGTGAAGGCACTGCTCTCCAGATTTGTAAGATGATGCTCAAGAAGGTGCGTTTTCAGGTTTGTTTGTTTTTGTTTCTAACACCCATTGACAAGATCCATAAGAGAAATTCCAAGGGTTTACGGTTACTTACATTTACATTTATGCATTTGGCATGCACTTTTATCCAAAATGAATTACATTTCAAAGAATGAACACAATTATTGCTTTCCCTTTATAGGTATTTATATTCAGGAACTCTACCTTGTTATACCTTTAGGTACCTACAATATAGTAGCCTTGCATTTCTGTAACCATCTAGTTTGCCTTTGTTTTCAATTCAACTTCGAATATATGTTGGAAAGTGGTAATTGTAATATTTATATTGTTTCAGATTCTCTTCTTTCAACTATGTTAGATCAAGGAGGAAAGGTTATAAATACCCTGGTATTTATACTTAAAGCTGAAGATGACTTTTTCTGTTTTCATTAATGGTAAAAACCTTACTGTCAAGAGTACAACCCAATGAGGAACATGTGTTTTCACTGTGAAGGAACTCACCATTAAAGCCTAAAGCTAAATTGCAGTGTGCTTCAAGGTGCTGCTTCTTGCAGGGCACTCTCAAAGACCCTTTCCCACAGTAAACGTGAGAGCAAGAGTGGAATTCATCCACACACCTGTTGGTAAGCTTTCAGCTGCCTAACTTTCTCCTCACAGCGGTGGCATGTCTTTGAGGTGGAGCCTTAACACATGAAGTACACAACAGGAAATGAGCTTAACATTCTGAATGAGTGTGAGAAATTTCATTGAGGAAAAACAAATAGACCTCGTGGTCAGTTTCAGCTTCTGAGGTTTTTGCCACATAGATGAAAATTTAGTAAAGGGGCGAGGGTAAATAATGCGAAAAGCCACGGTTCTGTTTTAAAGTTTAGATTATATCCACAAAGATAGTTATGTGGGCTTGATTATACATATTTTACTGCTAATCCTGCGCGTTAAGGTGTTAGTTGTATTTTTTATGGTCTTATACAGTAGTTATTTACCACTAGATGGCCCTATTGGCTCGTAATGCTGACCCTACCGTTGAGGTTGCAAAGCTAGGCGCCTTATTTGGATTATACAAATCATGCCGCTTGAGGTTTTTATGAACAATATATACATACCCTATTGTCCAAACCGAGTTCCATACATTGTATCTAACCCAAAACATGCTAACTTCCTGGCTCCAACACGTTCTTATTTGACAATTAAATTATTTTATTTTAGTCTTTTGGTATGAGCTCGTCGAAAAAATGTTCTTTAAAAAAAATAAATAAATGAAACCGTTTGCGACTACGCAGTGACGTATAGGCCTACCACAAGGCGATCCCCCCCCCCCCCCAAAAAAAAAGGAAAATACGAAACTTTTCTTAAGTAAATAAAAGTATAAGACTATATGTCATGGTAAGACTTCCTCTGTCATTAATAGATAAATTGTATTTACAACTATTGAACAATACATGTAAATTCTCTGTAACTATAGTTCAGAACGTTTGTCTCTTAGTTTCCATTCAAATTCACATGAGAATTCGAGGACAAACAAGTCTTCTCTATCGCAGTCCTCACCTTGAGGCATCAAGTCCTTTTTTCTGGACCCCAAGGCAGCAGGGTACTTTAAAACACAAGATGTATCCTTGCTGGCTGAGAAGGCCAATCAAAATAGAGAAGAGAAAAAAGCCAGATTTTCTCACAAATACAAAATAGTGGACGAGAAGCACCTATTTCTTCAAGAAAAGCTTTTCCCTTAAAGTGTAGAGCCAGGAGGAGTTGTGGCTGGCACAGGATTGTACAGATAGGAACAAAAACCAAACTTGCCTGGGGTTTCTAGAGCTCATGGCTCCTTCCCAGCAAAGCCTCAGAAAGAAGAAAAGCCTTGCACTATTTGCCAGCAAGTTTTGTGCACCTTCGGCAGAAATATGAGTTTGTGCCTTTCCTGAAATGGACTTCCTCTCTCTCAGCAGGGGTCTCTATGAGGTTACTGAACAAGTGAGGAACTCTGGCTGAAAGAATGAGAGCCTTGTCAGGCAAAGGGAGTTTGACAGAACCAGAGAGGTACAGTTGCTCAGGGAAATACTTTAGTTCAGTGGTGAGTGATGGTTAGATGGGAACAAGTGTCAGGAAGAAGCTCAGCATCTCCCTGCCTTCCCCCGGGCTCTGTCCAACTTTATAAAGATTTGCGCATGAGGAGCCATGGTGTTTGCCAGAGGAGAATTGTTTCATAGGCTGAAGGAAAGTTATAGCAGGTAAGGTCTCCACTATTTGGAATCTATACAAAGCAACCTTTTTAAAATGCTTTGCTTGGTTGATGATTGTTTGACTGTATAAAGGTTTTTGTGTGTGTGTGTGTGTGTGTGTATTACAAGGCCATTATCGCATGTTTATATCCCACACACAATATGAAGTTTTATATAGACAAATCTGAATATTTCACTAATAGACACGTTTATGTGTTCTGGTGTAGAATCTTCTCCTATTTTAGCAGTATACAATTTGTATGTAACTGTTAGTTACTAAATATAGATTATTTTCCAATTTATATTGTTATATACATCATTTAATATTTTAGTTTTTTTCTGTTTTTAAACATGGATTTGTGCCAGTGTCATAAATTTCACTCAAAAACAACTAAACAACAAAATATGTAATGGTTCCTACTGTAACATTTTGTGCCTCGAAATTGACCGTGTGAGTGAAATCCTAGTGAAAAGAAATCTTCCCTTTTTATCCAGTTACTTATTGTTTGTCTTGAGTTTGGTTTAAAGGATCTAATGAGGTTCTTGGCAGGATCCTTGAGATTCTGTTCCAATCGAATCAGGAGGTATTCAACGCTGTTTTTAATTTTAGAATGTTTAAAGAAAAACATTGCTGTTCCAGTAATATCAGTCACTGTGGAATTGTGTTATGCACAAGTGAAGTGTCAAAAGCAGATGAAGGAATGAGCTTTGACCTTGCTTGTGTTCCAGCGAAAGAAACAACATGGAAATCACCATGTACTGGATTCAGCTTGACAGGATTCAGAAAAGCAGTTTTTACCAAAATTACCAAGAATCTTAAATTCCAGACAGGAAAACAGAAAGAGAACATGGAAGCGCACTAAAGTGCCACGTTATGTCTCGCTCCCTCTCCCCTTCACTCTCTCCCCCTTGCTGCCACCTAAACAGAGCAGCTCATTGAGCAAATACAGAGAAGTGGGTGCAAGCCTTTCCATGATCATTCAGTGGTGAGTGAAAAATGCTCCACTGGTTTAGGTTTGGATAATCAAGCCCCTGTTGTTCAGGTCGTCTATGTTTCTAGAATGATGAGAATGGCCTGAAATCTCATGAGTCATGCCAATGGAATATTTCCATGTGATTGTAGGAATTGATTTGAGTGGAAGCCAAATAGAGAAGCATTCATTAGGGGGGTTTTCTTAGGCAAGTGTTTTGTGTTTCTTCACATTAGTGATGTTTATGTTCAACCAATGACTTACAGGCTCATATATTCTCTGAAAATTTCTTTTTAGAGGGCTTGAAATAGTCACTTTGCTCACCATACCTGACATCATGATGCTCCCAGTGGGAATAGCTTTACTATAGCTTTAAATCAGCAAAGATGGTCTTGTATTGTATTAAGCGGTAAACAAATATTGACATAAAATGCAAGGTCTGCGCTCTTTTTACATTGAGTATGGTTCAGTTATTAAATGATAGCTTATGGATCCTTGACTTATCTCTGAAACAATTAAGCAAATAAACTGAACAACCTGAAAACCTCTTTAACCAAATCCGGCTCATACAGGTCCTTCTCAAAAAATTAGTTAGTCGGTTCGAGGCTCGCCGGTGACCTTCCTGGAAGGAGTTTGCATGTTCTCCCCGTGCTTGCGTGGATTTCTTCCTGGTACTCCGGTTTCCCCCACAATCCCAAAAACATGCATCAGGTTAATTGAATAATCTAAATTCCCCTTAGGTGTGCAGGTTGTTTTTCATGGTTAAGTCAAGTTGTGATGTCAGTCAGCATAAACTTGTTAGGGCTCTACATACTTAGCTATTATCTTGGTCCTTTTACCATACATTTTTTACTCAGCATGCTCAGTGCAGACTGCTTAAAATGTGTCTGTTATCAATGTTATCAAATCTCATAACATCAGACCCAATAAAAGGTGCTGACTGGAAAGCTATGTGATTTGTGTATTAGATGAAGTCATACTTTTCTGAGTGACAGAATCTTTGCTTCAATGCAGGGTGGGCAGTTTTTAGCCTGACGACTAGCAAAACAAGCTTGTAGCAAATTAGCTGTGAGGTACATATGATTTCTTGCTGTCAAGAAGGGAACATTAACACATTATGAATTTCATAATCTTATATAAAGCAATGATATGTGCACATGCTCTATGTGTTCTGTTTCCTGGCACCTCATCTTAAGCAGTGTGTCCTTTACAAGGGGTATCTTCATGAACCTGAGCCATTCACCACCCAAAATAAAAACATTTGATCTACTTTACCATAGTAACATACCTTGCCACCACTTGATTCTGTCATTAATATTGTCTGGATGTCGTGTCAGTGAAGCATATGTGTGGATTTTAATGTTGATATTGACTGCCAGGTTTTGTCTACCCCGCGTTTAAACACAAAAATAGTCAAGATTCCATTTGAATATTTTACTTTTTGAATTGTAACAGAGTTGCACTGTACCTGAAGCTAAAGTCAGTGTCATAGGAACTGCAATTTCATCAGTGGTCTGTTGGATCTGCTCCCTTTGACGTCCCCCTTCATAGACATAAGTTAAATTTTCTTTTAAATTTTTTACTGTTTTTTAAATATGTATGTCCAGGTTTGTTTACAGCCACAATGATTAATATATAGCATTTTATACTTAGTTCATTTTAAAAATGCTCAAAATAGTTAAAAAATTGTAAATGTACAATCTGTCAGTCATTCACAGCTTGATTTTCTAAACTCTGCTTAACTCTGCCCATCCTCTCCACTGTTGGACTACTGTAAAAGTTTCTGGAGCAAAGAAGGTTTGGAGGAAGGACATTGTTGACGCTGTTTCCATTAGACTATGACATTTCCGAAGCTGCTTCCTTCACTTTGTGTCCACCTCCTACCCTATGCCATCCCATACTCTAGCTTCCAAATACTCTCAAAGAAGCTCTCACCAAATAGTTGAGTTTGTACCACACCAGAGACAAACATCTCTATGCAAAGATTAGTGCGGCACATCTAATGGCTTTAGAAGCAGGTCAAGAACCAGAGGGTAAGTCTGGGATGTTTGTTTTGGCAGCAGCCCATTGTCTTGGCTTTTAATAGCACAGTGAAAGGAGGTGTTGACATTGTTCCTCCTTTGCCTTGAGGCTCTGAGTAAGACCCACTTTCTGCTGCTTTTACAGCTGAGGGGAAATTCTCTGCTTTTGCATCAGATTTTTTTTGGGATGAACATTAAAGAGATGATCTGATGACTCTTGAGAAGGTGTTGTACTTTGCATGCCATGCTCTTAAGCATACAGGCAAGTCCAGACAACATTTAGAAGTTTTCAATGCTTTAAACTCTATGCGCATAGTAACTGCCATTATATTACTATTTTCAGATTTATAAATACCTGGCTACCTGGCTATAAATACCTAGGATAGAATAATCTCATTTTTTATCTCTCAGAATATTTCTGCATGGTTCAAAATCTGAAGGAGTTCCTGTGTTGAATTTACTGTCTGGGTCCTTGCAGTGGCCCTTCATGGAGGAGAGCCAGGCCCCTTTGCCACTCCTCTGCTGGGATTAAACCTAGTGAAAAGGGCTCTTTGTGCTTGCTGTGCTGGAATGCTTGTTGAGCCCAGTGTCTTTAGGAAACAAACAGCCAAAGTCAACGGAACGTTTGAGCAAGTGCCTGTCGGAATATTGTGTTCACTTGAGCCCCTGCCCCATGCACTCCCCTCAACATGGAGAACCAAAGAAAGGGTGAATCAGACTCAATACCAGCTTTCAAGTCAGCAAACAATTAGTCTAATGATGTTTTTTATCCATGAAAATCTAAAGTCCCACATAAAATGAACCCCTTTGTCATGTGGAGATAACCCAGAACTGTTTGCATACAGGTTTGTTGAAGGATAAAGTGAGTTTTGATGTTTCTTTAGTTTATGCTCACTTTAATTGTAGCCGCAATTATTGCTTACATGTGTTAAAGAAAACCTTTGGCTTAGACAATCAGCTTTTGCATGACCTAAGTTCCACAATGAATAAGGTCCTACATGGTTACACCAATGACCATGACTGGCCCAAATTGAACCCATGTTAGAAATATATGCCATGCTAAATAATGGTGTATGGCCATGTCTTGCTTGCCACATTAAAATAATGCCACCTCTGCTACATTTGGGTCATGTTTGGCACACTTACTGCAAATTAAATTGCCCAATATTGTTAGCTGCCAGTTTGAGTCCTAATAGTTTCCCACATGATTTTCTCTTTGTTTTAATATACACAAACTGTCACTGGATACACCTCTTGGCTTCTGATCATGACCGAAATGGAAAATGATTTTATACGTTAAGATTAGATATTAGGCCACTTCGTGCAGAATTGGATTGGGACTTGCCATTCTCTGACAGAGGAAGCCCCCTGTCTGTTAGGAAGTCCACATATAGTATAAGCCGTTCTCTCTTGCCATCCTGTTTGCTTGTCATGTTTCCTCTCCTCTGTTTGGGAGGCCGTGTCATGTCTCCAGCTCCCTCTCATGTTTCTGCCCTCTCAGTTAACATTGATGTTGATACGGTTGATGAGCAAGAGAAGGTGAGAATGACTGCTATGAGTTACACCACATGAAAATCCAGCAATTTGACAAGAAATGGCTTCTTTAGCACAGGCCCATCGAGAAACCAAAAATATTCTCTCAGCCTCCAATTGTTGTCAGATGTCGAGTGATTAAGTGCTTTACACTAGTTTTGTCATTTCGGATCAGCTTGATCTGGAGAAGTTGGATGTTACATAATTGTTAGGTCTTAATTACTCTGGGTGGGTGACTTTCTGCCCACTCTATGCTATTTTAAGGCATTTCTGGCAAAGGGTTCATTTTCGCATTCCTACTTGCAGCAATTTTGTGGCAGGGACTTAAATGGAAGAAGGCTCTTTGTTGGCCACATCTATAACTGTGTTTGCCGGTGGTTGTAAACATACACTCTCAGAAATGTTATGTATCTTGCGCTTTCCTGTCTAGATATATGTTTGTTTGAGCTCCAGTGCATATGCTGCCTGCTGAGCTGAAATATGTGTTTTCTTCTGTAACCCTTCAGAAGTAGGATTCTGTGTATGTTAAAGGCCCTTTTCATAAAGTTTTGTAAACTTGTTTGCAGAAATATTTGGCATCATTAAAATGCCTGTTTCACATAAAAATGAGAAAAATAAAAAATGTAAAACAAGCTTCTGCCAAATGTTTTTTTGTTCTCAAATGTCTAATTTAAGAATATGTTCAGAGGTTTTGAATGTATTGCTGGTAAATAAAGTTCCAAAGTTTTCTGAACTAAAAAAAATTTGGCTAAACATTTAGTTCTTGAAAAACCTTCTGTTGGAAAATTACAGAAATACCATAACAAATTATACTTTATTTCTAATTTATTTAAAAATCTTATGGACATATCATGTATTAAGAGTGACATACAATGCTCAAGTAACAAACAATGTTTAATAACACAAAAGTAATAGTGAGAGCCAGTGCTGACCAGAAGACAGAAGTCCCTACTTTCTCTCTCTTACTCTCCCTCTTCCCTCACTCTCCCATCTGTGCACTTTTCCTTGCAGCTCATCTGAAATTCCATGGTTGAATAATCCCTGCACCTCCAGGCAGGAAGAAGAAAGCTGTTATTAGTTTGAAACAGACAGGACTTGCTTCAAGCATCTTCACCACATTTCCCCACTTCTTGTAAACCAATTGAAAATTTCTTCTCCCTCAGCATTTCAGAAGCTCTTGGAATATTACCCCGAAGGCAAATTCATTAAATTCACCCTAGCAGTATGTGCAGAAAGAGAGAGCAGAACACTTGTGGTAGAATGTCTTCTTCATTCCGGAAAGTTTAATCTTGTCTCTCAGAGAGGCGTCTGCCATTGATCCATGGGCTCCTTCCAGACCACAGCCAGGCATAGTGCTACACCACCCATCATTAATTCCTCTCAAAATGCAAGCTTTGTTCTCCCTTCTGGAGAAGTTGACAGAAATTTGCTGTGGTCGTACTTGTAAAGCCCTCAGCCTTGTATGTGTCAGAGTTCCCAGACTGAATGAGAGTATTGCTTCCTTCATGTTGGAAATCTGACGGTTGTTTAGGCAAATCAGCCTTATTGGCCTTTTTTTGGTAGCTTTTTTTGGCAGTCAATAGACTGTGACCCAACCAATGACATGATCTTAGGTTCAAATTGATTGAAAGTGTTTCTTTCAATGCTAGACACTTTTTCCACTGTATGTCTCAGAGCATTCATTAGCATTAACATTGCATTATAGTATCCCTTCAGAATGGATCTGCCATACCCATCAGAGCAGTTTGTCACCACCTCCACCAGGGACACACAGGGTATTGTGACTCTTTAACACCTTGTTGGGTTTTAACACAGAGTGGGATGCTAATTTGTGGGATGTTACAGTTAACACTGGAGCAGTGTTTATACAGACCCAGACCACTGACACCAGTTGCTTTAGCAATGATTTTGTTGCGCAACCCCAGAAGTCCCAACTCAATCGCAAAAGTCAAAAGACTAGTTTTTCCGAACAGGAGAAGCAATTGTCGAACACAATCATTTTCAACCTAAATATGTGGATAAATAACCTGGAATGATAAAAATGGTATAATATTTTTCCATAAAAATAAGATCTCCATAAAAATGTATTCTGTCAAATGAACACATTTTGTTTCCATCCTGTTTTATTGTTTAGTGTAGGGGTGCTCATTACGTCGATCATGATTGACCGGTCGATCGTGGAGGTGCTACCGGTCGATCGCAGCGTGAAATTGAAACAATATCAGCCGATCATTCATCCCGTCACAGTTCAGTAAAGTTAGCTGCAGATTCACGGATTCAGTTTTCTCTGCTCAATAGCTTGAGACCAGAATGTTCTTAGTAAACAAATAATACCTATTTTTAAGCGGACAAACTTTCCCATCAATACACAACTCGCTGGCATGGAATCGCTTAGGGACCGTCTGAAAATTACCAGACCCAAAATATGTTTTACCCAGAATATGGTTCATAACTTCATTCTAAATTGCTCTATTACAACCAAAATCAAGCAACACGCCACTCCTCACCTGCATATTGTACTGCACAACTCAGTTTCAATAAAAAAAATGTAAAAAATTATTAGAGCATCATTTTTATTCTTGATTATTTGGATCAAAGCTCAATTGCTCCAATAAAAATCACTCTATTACCACCAAATTCACGTCACACACAGCTGTTCTAATGATTCAATTCAGTGCAAGTCATCAAATTAAACTCACGTTATTACAAAAAAATCTGAATAATTATTATGTGTGTTTTGTCAATTCTCAATAAAGTTGAAAATAATTGTTTGTTGATTGGTTTTACATTTTTGTAGCGGGTAGATCACTTTGACTCAGTCATTTTAAAAGTAGCTCACAAGCTGAAAAAGTGTGAGCGCCCCTGGTTTAGTGGAAAGGACCCCCCACCCCCCTAAAAAAATAAATAAATAAATAAAAGTTGTGCTCAGTCCTCTTTTTCAAGTACTGTTTAGTTTGATTCTCTCAGTATAGTACATTACGTTAATGGATTTTTTCAAATTTTCAAACATTTTCTAGTTGTAAATGGTTTGCTTTTGTCGCGTTCAATGCAGAGTCACGCAATGGTGATGTCTGCATTTTATTAACCCAGAATGCACTTCAGGGGCATCCATTGCTGCACATTCTAGGATTTGTAGTTTTATTCAGCACTCCCTACTGCCTGGTCATTGATAAACATATCAGATTGATTATAACATAAGATATATTTCCTTAAATTTGACATATGCACTAGCCACTCAGAAAATAGACCCCGACCAGCACAGTTCAGTTCATCTCTGTTTTGGAACTGGGTAGCACAAGGGTACTCAGGACAAAGCAAAGAAGAAATGCAAGCTGTGCTCAACATGATCATTATTAAACCTCTAAATGTCACTTAAATATGTTTAATTATGGCCTCTGCCAAAAAACACATAGCTTTACCAAAGCCATTGCCATCCTGCATCTATGAAGCTGCTTTGAAGGATCTACATTAAAGCTCTATATAAAACATTTGATTTGTGTAAACTGAAATCTTTGGCTTATAGCTTGTAAATGGCTATTGAAGGGGTGGTGGTGAGTGCCCCAACTCCATCAACTTTGTAGCACTTGGGGCAATGGAGCAACTATAGGGGCTTGGTTACGAGGAGCGATCCCCCAGATTTTAACATGCGTTGTCTCAATTTAACAGACTCTACCAGTCAATTGTCTGTTCTCACAATACTCCATGTTTAATAAAAGGGTGTCCATCAGCGCACCAAGACACTACTGTGCGTCCTATTGTGCATTGTTGGCTTCTGTGACAGCTGACTGGCATCAACAGGCCTAATGTGGTGTAGAAATTTGAGTCTGAGGAGAGTTTTTCAAGACATGGTCAGATATTTGCCTGTTTGAAAACTTGCATTGGTTTCCTTTTGAACTTCAAGAAGATACTCTTCAGGTAATCTCAAGACTCCAGATTGATGATCGGAGTGAATATGATTGTGAAAGGTCCGCATACCAGTCACTCACAGCTTTTGTGAGCTGGTTGATTAAGAATGTTTTATCAGATGCAGATGAATAAAGAATACAATATTTTCACAATTTTATATAACTTTTGAAACTATTGAGGACTTTCTTTTTTAAGTGTGGATCTGACAGTTTGATTTGTTTGTAGTCGAGGAGTAGCCTTTCATACCTTCTGTTGAGGACTTCTTTTCAAGTTTTTCAGCCTTCTCTTCAGTCAGGTTTTATCCTCCAAGGGCATCTATCCTCTCTCGCATCTGACAGACAATACCAGCCTTTATGCTTCTGCTGCAAGAATGTCCTCTCCTGCATTGTGTCTGATAAACTGTCAGTGTGTGCAATCTGGCATAGAATCAAACTTCATACACAGACACTAGAAACCAGTTCATGTGTAAAGAGGCATGTGGCAATAACAGAATTTTGGATGGTGATCAAACCCATTCTCAATCTGTCAAATCTTCTGTCTGTCTGCATCTCACAATCAGTTTTTGTACAGTTCCCCAATGACCTACTTATACTTCCATTATTATCTTCTTGTGTTTGCTTCAACTTGTTCAACTTCCTCTTTGACTGTAATCCTCAGTGTTTCTGCTCTCTTCTATGGAGCTCCATCCTTTTATTGACCATCACTACAACATCTGCTATCAGGGCTAGAGCCTCAGCCAGCAGGAATGTGGGATTTCAATCAACTCAGCATGTTAAAACCTGTCCATTCTGTTTGGGAAAGGAGCAGGCATCCTCTAAATGAAGATACAGAGGACTGGAGTGACAGAAAATAGACTTTGTTGAAACTTGGATGCAGTAAATGCTTGGTTTAATGCTCAGAAATGGAAGCGTTGTGCTTATTCGACAGCTGGCAGAAGGTACATTTGTTTATTCATTTTTTATATCAAAACTTTAATCAGATAATTTTGAAGAAGAGGCATTGGCTCTTTTCAATAGTTTTTATGCTTCTTCATTTTTTAATCACATCTGATTTCAGATGGGGGACATTTTTAGCTAGAGGAGAACATGTAGCTCCTCAGAGAAAATGTTCAAAGGATAGTTAATTCTAAGCCTTTTAGGGTTTTTGATTTGATGCCAATGCCTTACAATTCTACCATATTCCAGCATGTTTAGAGAGTAATGAACAGACACAAAAAGTTTAATGTAAACAACTAAAATCTGTAATTCAGTTAGTTGTTGGGTTTCTTTTGAAATCTAATGTGAAAACTGGTTAAAGGACTATTTAAAGGACCGTATTTCATCTACAAATAATTGAATGCTGGTTTGGATAATTTTAAGTAAGAAGAATAAAATATTAAAAATGTATTAGAGAGGTGGGAGGCTGAGTTCAGACAACACAATTTTAGGTTTTGAGAAATTGTATACTCTCCACTGCCAAAGTCATAGGCAAATTAGTGCACACGGGTAACAATGTCACATGTGACCTACCAACGACAGTATCCACAAGAATTGCAGGTGAGTCATAGACTGATTGTGAGATATTTGCCCTTCTAAGTATCTGTTAGCAACTCAGAACAGTTTAGTGTGAAATTTAGTCATGCTCAAAATACGACCTGTGATTAGCGGTTGCCAATGAGCAACAGGGCAACGAGAAGAGAAGAAGGTCTTACAAAGGTATAGTTTTTAAAGCAATAAAAAAACACTCCAATTTCTGATGATAATGCACTTCTTTCTTTCACATGAGACCTAGTTTGATTACAACCAATGAGTGTTTGGTGCTGCCCCCAAACAGTGCTGTCCCCAACAGTCATGCAGTGTGAAAGAATCTGTGACATAACTGCTCTGAAAATTGCAGTCTGAAGTTAGCTACTTACAGACAATAATTTACTCTCTATCAAAATGAAATGGCAAGTTTTAGAACATTATTGGACTTTTTTACTGTTTCCTTCTAATGGGAAAAGTTGGCAGTAGAGAAGTAGAGTTATTAGCTCTAGACACTGAGCCAATTCTTCAGATAATCCTTATAACCATCTTTAGAAGCATCCTAGTTAGCGTAGTCCTATCTTTGTGTGTTTCTTTACTTTAATCACTTTGTTTTTTTGAAAACAAAGTATTTTTAAAACTTTACTTTTCTTTGATTTCTGAATTAAACTGAAACTCTTTTAAATTGCATTATAATTATCCATTTATCTATTATAATCATTGTTTATGTACCGTTCTGTTCTTATATATTTCTTTATTCTAATAATTTTATGCCCAGCTGTCTTTCTAAGCTTGTGTGTTCTGTATGTTAAACTCTCTGTAAACCAATGCTTATAAATAGTGTTATACAAATAAACATGCCTTGCCTTGCCTTGTATTTTTTAAATCTTGAAGCCAACAAAAATCATTTTTAAATAAAAAAAAACATTTTAATTTAATTCTTCCATCAGTTATATGGTAATAGATTGAGCACTTTTTTGGTCTCTGCTTCGGTTATTTCTCCCTTTTCATAGTGAAAAAAATGAATGAAGTGCAGATGAGCAGAAGTCATTCCTGGAGAAACCAATGCTGTGTGTTTCCCTACCTTTTGCTTTTAAATGAGCTTTCAAGCACCCTGCAGTATAGCAGTTCTGTGTGTCAAGCCTCCAGGTAAATGTTGAAAGATGGCCACTGGGGAGAGACAGCAGTGGTTGAACTCTATTCAATGAGTAAGTGCAGAGGAATGTCAGGGCAGGAAGGTCTCATTGTGTCGGGTCTTGGAGGAAAATCCAGCTTAAGGTCTGTAAACATCGGGGTGAGTCAAGCGACTGCAGACATCAGTGTTATCTGTTTTTAAATGGCATTTTGTGAGTGCAGACTGTGTTCATGGGTTCACTGAGTCAGCTGAGGATGTGATGTGTACGGGGAAAGCCTGAGGCGGCATATCATCCACTCTCACTATTGTGTGCCTTGCACTCTACACTCTACATTCTAATGTGCGAATATACCAGCAAATATTCACTTTATTCAGTATAAACTCATATGTGGAATGTTCCATACTAGCTTCATTATTTCCATGAAGAAACTTTTACTTTAATGGAACTCTTCCAGTGCACAAAGGCGTCAGTCCAGGGGTAAAACAGAATGTTCTGCACACCGACTGATTCATTCTCTCCTTTAGCAAAGTATTGCATAAGTGTCTGATCTAACATCAAGCATTTGAAAGTTGTTTTTCTCTGTTTCAGGATCCACATGTCCCCGAGCGAGTAAGTGACACTTTGTTGGTCATGGAGAGTTTGAATCAGAATCTTCCCAGTGGACCCCAGTCCCATCAGCTGCTCCAGGTCAGAACAGACTTTCTTCTTTGACATAAACTTCATGACAGCATATGTATTATCTTATTTGGCAAGACCCAAAATACCCAACTTAAAGAAAATGCATGTAGTACCGTGCAATATTTTTAGACAGGTGTGTTAAAAATAGCTGTAAATAGAGAATATTTTCAAAAATGAAAGTGGAAATCATTTATTTTCAGCAAAGAACAAAATGTAATTCAAATACAATCAATGTTTGAAGGTGACCAACATTTGCCTTCAAAGCAACTGCTACTCTTCTAGCTACACTTGGCTGGTAGGTTGTCCAACAAACGTTGCCCGTTTATTTGTTCTTCTTCAAATAGCTTGTAAATCACATCTTAAAACACCAATTTGCTTTAAACTCCTTGTCTGTAAAAGACCTTGTTGGTATATTGAACTACCTTGTGTTTTGTTGCTGTGCTTAATCTTTCCATGACCAGAAACCATGGTCTGAACATAGCTGTTCCTGTTTCAGTTCATGAATGAATTTCAACTTACATGTGGCATTTATGACCATTAGCACCTGTTTGGTATAATTGGTGCATCTCACACCCGACTGTACACAGTAAAATCCTAAGAGTTAAATTAACTCTACTCGGAGTAGATTAAATTAACTCTAACTCTACTATTTGGTCCCACTCTATATAGAGTTAAACCGAATCTGAAGGAGAGTAATTTAATAATGTGATTTCTTCATGTTTTTCCAAATCTGCATGGAAAATGCAAACTAAATATTAACTATTCGGAGAGGGACCAAGTCCACTCCAGAAAGAGTAAAAACAGACAAAAATAGACTGTTTAGTTCAAATAGACTCATTTAAATAACTCTCCTTCAGAGTTGGTTTAACTCTATATAGAGTGGGACCAAATACACTCTGAGTAGAGTTAATTTAACTCTTAGGATTTTACTGTGTAATTCTACAAAATCCCAGACTTTGCAAAAATGTGCTGCTCCTTTGAAGGCAAGCACTAACACCAAAATTAGCGTTTTCTTTACTTGGCTTACTTTGCATTTTGTACATTTATAAAACATTAACAATCATTATTGTTATTTATGAAACCATTCTTTGTTTAAAGCATATTTTAACAGCTACATAAAATTTGCAAAGTTCTGTATACATGACAAGTTTAGAACCGAGGTTCTCCAGGCAGTTCGGGTAACAACATTGAACAACCTATTATTATGCTAAATTAAAACTCATTTGAAAGTTCCACTTGAGTCTAAGTACCCAATGTTACAGGTAACAGGCAGGAAAGTATTGCCACCTCCTCCTCCTCCAGCTGATTGCTGATTCTGAAAGTTGCAGTCAGATGATGAATCAGTGAGAGAAAATAAACTTCTATGAATGAAACAAGCTTTGACCCCTTTAAAAAATATGACGCAGTACTTTTTCATAATGCTTTTAGACTAGGCCACTTTAGGGTCTTAATGTGGATCTTCTTGAGTCACCTCTTTTATTGCATCGGCTGTGGGTTTTCGGCTATTGTAATACTGGAACAGCCAACCAAAAGCAATTTACAATTCCTTGTTAGATAAAATAATATTCTCATCTAAATTTTGATGCTACCTTAAGCAGTTCTCTTTTGATGCGGTGTAGTAGTCTGATCCGCAATGCATAATGTTTTCACCACCAAGTTTGGCAGCATTTCTCTTTCTTTAAGCACTGTGAGTTAATGCATGAGTTGGTCTCCTCTGACTAATAACACTTTTACCCAATTCTCCTCTGAATCACTTAAGACAAATCTAAGCATGTTTTTTTTTCTTCTTGAGCAGGTACATTTTCCGGGCACCTCATGATATCAGCCTTTTATAGTGAATTACTAATTGTTTTTTAGTGACCATGCTACCTTGTGATCCTTGAAAACGTCTTTCAGTGTAGTGATGATTCCACAGTCATTGTTACTTCGCAATTTGATATCTGAAATTAAATTAAGGTAAAAATTGTTACAATAACAAAAATTGGTAATAATGCACTCTAAAAGTGTTGATATATAACTGTACATTACTCTTCCTTTATGAGCATACGAGAACAAGTCAAAACATTTTACCAAAAGGTCGAGCTATAAAAATAGTGGTAGTGCCTTTGAGTGTGATTTCCATGAGAACTTTTGGTCTGATCATGCATGCAAAGCTGTGGTAGGAAAATCTGACAGAAGGGAAAATGTCAAGAAACCAGCCCTGTTTGAACCTCTCTCGATACAGGAGCTGTTTTTCCCTCGAAAAGCCCTTCAAATCTAACTGAAGAAAAAGCCCTCAGTCTTTCATTGTTTTAAATTAGACAAACACGAATAATTGCTTCAATCCAATCTCTATACTTAACCAATCACTTAATTTAGTAACTCTGTTCCACACAGAACATCTGAACTAATCATTGTATTAAATCTAGTAAAAAAATCATACAATGTGATTTTCTGGACTCTCACAGTGGAAATACTGAGCATTCTAGACCCCTCCATGATTTCTGGTGATCAAATGCTTATCACTTGGCTTGAGTTTTTTTTTGCTAATATGATGTTTTCATTACATATTCTTGTATGCTAGTTTGGAGGTAATTCAGTTGTAACAGTGCCACCTTTGTTCAATGAGGGGGTTTTGTGACAGTCATGTGATGTGTAAGCCCCGTCCCTTGAGGTTGTTATTACCATCACCACCTTCTGCTTCTGCATGACTGCTGAATCTGCATGGATTTCCCCCCGGGGGGATCTAGCAGACAATCTGTGGCAGATTTGTTGATTCTCTTCCATAGAAAACATGTAGATAACTCACTCTCTCCCTGTAAGCGCTGTTTTAACTGATTGCACTAATTACCTGCCGCTAATCTTGTTTAAGCAGACAGTTTATGCTAAACGTAACCATATAGCACAACCCTGAGGTGATAATGTCTTCAGTGGATGTTTGAGCAGCTGGGCATATGGTGGGTACACTAATTATCTGTTAGGCAGCTGCATGGATAAAAATAATATAGTTTATTGCTAATGCCTTGCGGAAATGTGACACTGTGCACATTTTTAATTTGACTGAAATTTAAGCTTTTGCAATACTGCCACATTATTTGAGTATTTCCCAAGCGCAAATATGGATTCAGATCTGAATGATGTCACTGCTTGATGGCAGATTTAGAGGGTATAGTCTTCCCATTACTGGTTCTCTGTGTTTCTATGGCAACCTCCCTCTTGCTGAGTATTTAAGTTTGCACTGGGGTCTGCTCTCAGGATCTGACTGAAGGGTCGACTTCTCTCAAAGCTGATAAAGACTTCTGTTAAATGACCTCACTTCTTTGACCGATCTCTGAGTGAGTCAATGTCTTCATGGGAGAGCTGAGGGCAGAACTGTGACTGGGTCTATCATGTATGAAGACAAGTACAGGCGAAACCATTATAAAACTATGCATTTCAAATATTGGAAAAAAAAGAGAATACCAAGAGGATTGCTTAACATCTATTTCCACAATTTAATGATTATTGTGATAATGATGACAATTTTATAATTATTTAGAGCACACCTCTGGATCTGATCGAGACTGGAAAAGCCCTCAAGGTCCAAGCAGAGCGCCCCCATTTGGTCAGTCTCGGAAGTGGTCGTCTAAGTACAGCAATCACCCTCTTACCCCTTCCTGAAGGTATGGCAGTGCTAGTCACACGTACAGTAAAAGCTATTTTTATTTTAGACATGTATTGGAAAGCTAATATTTGTTCCATTCAGAGGCATCCAAACTATTTCAAAAACAACAAAAAATACCTTCGCCTTCTATCTTTAATTTTGTAGTTCCACCATACAAACCAGCTGCGATGATATTTACCTGTTTATTTAGACACCCAAATCAGAATTGTTAATTTTTTTGAAGTCCTAAAATTAATGTATTGTACCTGCACAATACTGGTTTCTTTTTTTATGGAATATGGAATAGCACAAGATGTATTTTGTAGTAATTAATGCAAAGAAACCAAAACTGATGAAAATCTGAGGACCACATTAGAAGACTTTTGTACAGTATTGCATGCGCATGTGTACGTTTTTATCACCGAACAGTCGCCAAAACAGTGTTTTTGCAGACGCAGTGCTCAATATTCATTTTTAAAAAGCCATGAATTGACTGCCACTTGTTAGTTTGGTAGAGTTCTTAGTTCTTAGTTCTTAGTTCTTAGTTCTTAGTTCTTAGTTTTAGTGCTTGCAGAGTGTCTCTATGTATGTATTTTTTTAAACAGGTGCATGTGGACGCAAGTTTTTTTGTACATGATGTGAGAAGAAAATCTGTTTTCAAAAAAACCTGGGTACTTTTGGACATGGCCTTAGTCACTTCTCAAAAATGTACCTCAAGTAGTAATTGTTTGGAAAACAGACACATGTACTCAGATGGCCAGCTAACCCCTACTGTGAATAACCTGCCATCAGCAGTATGGGGTCTTTAAAACATGGGGTCTTAATTAGAGAAAGCCCATGGAGCATTAATCTACCTCTCTTCAACTCCACCTAAAAACTTTCACTGATAGCGAGCAGCCTTTCAAAGCAGTGTCTCCTTTATCAGCCTCTGTCTAGATTCCTCAGAGACAGTTGAGAAATTACCTCATGAATAGAGCACTAGGAGAGTGGTTGGAATGCTTATATCATTTAGATTAGTCACTGTATTAGTGTTGCATATTGATATACGAGCTGGTGGGGCTCAGAGGTGCTCTCAGGTCACAGGCTTTTATCTACAGCTACAGGAATGTACCTCGATGAAAAACAGGCCCATCGTTTTGTGTTTATCACATTTGAAAATGATTAATTTTTAAACTAGTTTAAAAGAACACTTTTGTACATTTTTGGTTTATTCTCCATCATCTGCTCAGACAACACATGATGAACCATTTTGGAAACTTTTCATTCATTCAAGCAATGGCAGTGCTTGCATAATTTATAAGTGACTTTGATTTCAATTTAATTGGTGAAGAGTATATAAGAGTTGCAGCTCTTAAAAAAAATAAGATAATTTTTTTTCCCCACTGAAATAAAACAATGTAACTTCCAAAGATGAAGAAATATGGTATAGATCAGTTCATACTAAAAGTGATACTGGTCTAATTGGATTCTATGCTAAAAGTGCTGCCGTGAATGGTTGGATCAATTGAAATTGTAAAACAGGGATTTTCTTTGACACAAATGAAGAATGTCAAAAAAGTGAATTATTCCTTTAATGCTTTTTGATATTATGCTTCAAATAAACAGCTATAGCATCACATGGAAGATATTTATCTAAAACAAAGAGACCAAAAGTTTGAATGCTGCGGATAAGAGTGTTTGTGAACCTTCTCAAACATCTCTCACAATCTTTAGCTTCATCTAATGATGCTTCAGAGCAAACAATGTTAAATGAGAGTTCTGTGGGGGTTGTTTGTTTTAGGCAGGACCACTCTAGGCCATGGAGCCATGGACATCAACATTCAGGGCACGGGGGTTGCAGCTCAGCATTGTTTCATTGAGAACCGAGCAGGGGTCATCACTCTGCATCCTTGTGGAAACCAGTGCAGCATGGATGGTTTGGTTCTCACCAAACCTGTGCGACTTACCCAAGGTACTTGTTTATGTTCATTGCTAATCTATAATCAGGCCTTTCTTTTTGCAAAATACTTTGAGTCGTGGCGCCACCAAGGTTTTTGTTTTTAAGAAAGACAATTGTTCATTCAATGCAATGTATATTGTCCTAGATTAAAGCGTTTGCTAAGTGCCTCCGAATGGATAATCCAAAAGGTCTGGATAGCGTTATGTGAACTAGCTTATTAAAGGCAGGGCAGGTGGTAGGTGATTTCAATATTTCAATATATTTTATATATGCCCAAAACAAACTTTCCAAACTTGTGACTTCATCACAGAGTTGGATTAATGTAAATAACTGACTAAAACAGGGGCTTGCAAGGGACTATAAAATAAGGGTATGAAATTCTGTTTATGTTGCCAAAACTCATGTAAAGCTACATCCACATAAAAAAACAGTTTTAGTGTTGAAATGGTATTCAGTTAAATTGATTTGACTTAAATCTTAATTTTGATTAATGGTTAAATGCTTAAATTTAATAACAGCAAAAACCAAACAGGACCAAATCATTTGATTAAACCTACATTAAATATTGTTTGGTAATGTCATATAACAGAGGAAAATTTTGTTTTGAAATGTCTTGTGTAAATTATAATTTTATTTTAATTAAGCAGTTAGGATTAAGGTACTTTAATGAAAATTCCTTAACCCTTCGAAGTCTGGGGCCTTTTTGAGATTTTTTTTTTACCTTAAAACAGTTTTTGTGGCAATTTCTTTTTATATGTAACCCCAACCTCTTATATATTCATTAAATACATTTTTAAATTTAGATGTATTTTTTACTGCAAAAATCTCAAAGAAATGACAATGAACAGTTTTAATGTTTTATGACAAAAATCATGGTCGAAACATGTTTCTGCCATTGTGCTTTTTTGTGCCAGAGTTTTGAAAAACTCTTTCCTATATGTTTTGCACCGTTGGTGGTAGATTTTTCACTGTTCCGTCTTCACATCACACAATTCGGATTTCCTACCGCAAGTAGTTGTTTAACTTTGGAAAATCTGTGTCTTTTGGAAGTGTTGCTTTTCACCAATAACTGTTAAATGAGCACTGTCCCAAAACCTCAAAGATATGTCCTGCCTGGGGCTTCTTAAAGTAGGTGTAAAATCTCTTTGCTATGTCTCTGAAAGAGATTCAATGCAGCCAAATTCAAAGAAAGTATGCTCCTCCTCTGAATCTTTTGTCTGGGAGAACAATTAGACTAAACATGTTGGGGGAGGTGCGTTTTTGGTGTAATCTTCATTGTGGGAGCTTCTAGTGTTTCAGTATTGTCCTAATCTTCACATTTGCTATTAGAATTCTCTTAACCCTGTACATGAATCATGGTTTTCCTGAGCGAGCCTGGCTAAAGAGGATCAACCTGTGGAAAGAATGTTAAATGCAATAAGTGAAACACACCCCCTCCACACACAAACATCACAGTCTCAACCCCTATGACATGCAGAGATTGGAGAGTCTGACTCAGGGCTGAGCAATTAAACCTCCTCCTTCCCCCTCATCTCTTATCTGAGAGGGAAATGAGTTGCACCAGTGACTGAGACAGCTGTTCAACTTTACCGGCCATCACTGAGGTTCAAAATTACTTTACAAGAGCTCGGATACTACTCTGCTGCACCTCTGTGCTACCATTGCTCTGTTTGGATTACACGTCTCTGGCTAGAGATACAAGCTTGTGCTTTTACATGACTGAGTACAGTGGACGCTTCATGTTTACAGTATGGGAATGACGGATACTCTATGAACAAAGGATTTCTCAGGACAAAGTGGTCTGCATGCTGCTGCTGTACTGTAAAATCATGTGCTTCTCCATTGAACAGACAGATAGGAAGTTACCAGCAGATGCAACGGGAAGCTGAGTGTTTGGATATAGACGTAAGTGATTGAGGAATTTAATTGTTGCAGATGTAAATGTTGCAAGTATAGTGGTTGGATTGGGGAGTTGGGTTTGCAGAGTTGCATTAGTTCATAAAATATTCACATGGAAGAATGGATACATTTGATTAGCAAAGACCTTTTGTTTTAATCCAGTTTGATTTGGCATTTATTCTAAGATATACATTACATTTTTGAGTGACAAAATGTTGAGATATTCATGTTTAGAATATTTTTAAACTTTTTAAAAAATTGGTTTATAATTGCACTTTGAATGTTAAGATTGTTTTATTTGTAAATTACTTTTATAATGGCTCATGAGCATATCCCACAGCAAAGCTTGCAGGGAGGTTTTCTCTTGCTTGTTGGCAGAACCATGCATGTGTGTATTCTGTTACACGTCTATTCCTGGTCATTGGTGAATGTGACCCAGGAGTGCTGTTAATCCTGTTTCTATGCAGCTCTTCCTCGCACTATTTGCACAGTGTGTCCATCCACACAAGCTTCTGTTTGTTCTGAACGTGTAACTGGGAACCCCCTGGAAAAGCTGATGGAAAGATAAGGACTATTTCTATAATCCTGTATCTAGCCTTGTAGAAAAATGCTTAATATTGTGTAAGTGGGATTATGTATTTTGCAGCAATAGAGAGTTTTTGTTCCCACTGATATTGTTGAAGATTCAACAATCACATTTTATTAGCATCTTATCAATAGTGTTGTGATTGAAAGAAACTGGGTTTGACCGTAAAAATTGATTTTAAAATTTTCCTGAAAGCTAAATCATATTTTCGTGGGGTTTTATGTTGATATGTTTGCTACAAAATGATAAAATAAATGTTGTCTTGAGCAACTATTAGCATTTAGCTTCCTTGCAATATATCCATTGCCTTCCCCCCTTTTAAAATTCTCTTTAAACAATCGTTGGGATGTTATAATTAGATAAAACATTGAAATACAATCATCTTGGTTCCTTATGTGACTTTTGGATAATATTTGACAAAGAACAGAAAGTATTTGAAGCAGTTGGTGTCCGCTAATGGTAATTAGCATTTCTCATGTTGTGCTAAACATAGCATTTTCTTATAAAAATGGCTAATTACTTTGGAAATCACTTACAATTATTTTGTATGTTTATTCTGTGAGTTTTATTGTTTTCATGTACAGGTTTAGTGAGGTTTGTTTTGGCTTGCAGCTGTGGATTAAGCAAGAAGTGAAGTAGTGGAACTTCACAATAAGACTGGAGATAATACAGTGGCAGGACTGTCAGTGCCAGCTCTATCCATTTTGTGTCCTACAATCCTAACCTCTCATAAAGTTGATTTTTAATGAAATCCAAACACAGATATCAAAAAAGTAAAGATTTAAATGACATAAATAAAACAAAAGTCTCATTCATGTTACCCACAACACTTTCACATCAGGTAGACTGTGCTAAAATAACATAAAAGTAGATATATATTTGCCAGAATGAATCACATTCTTTAACTGTTGGGATAAGGTAACATTGGTGGTACTTCTAATTTAATTTAGGGTAACTTGGTAAACTTGAGTTTTTAACGTCTTCCAAAAGCAACTTGAAGTGTGAGAAATGCCATGATTTTTCACGCATGGTTTCATACAACACCTTACAAAAATAAGATAATAAATTAATGAATTAGCATGTAAATAATGACGTCTGGCCCTGTGGTGTTGTAGACACCTATACAAGAGGTTACACTGAACGACACAAGAACGACACAACTCTCTCCAATCTCTCTACTACATCAATTACTGTCTGTCTCCATTGTAAAATAACAAAAAAAAAAAAACCCCATAATAATGCTGAGAAATAATGCAGATATTGAAATATTTACAAGCAGAAAATAAAATAAATTTCCATTATGCACCAGGTCTCATCATTTGACTAAATTTTGTAATTAAAACTTAACAACCGTAAAACTTTTCCTGAACTTTTATACGTTTAAAGTAACATTTTTTCCAGTTGACATTTTGCTGTGAACAAAAGAATAATATCCATATTCATATAAGACAGGCTTCATTAATTCATCCATTCATCCATCCACACATGCACCCACTTTCATTACCCACTTCTTTCTTTTTCAGGGTCACAGGGAGCAGTGAACTTAGGGTGAAAGGCGGGGGAAAGATTATCTTAATAAAAACCAATCTGTAAATTTAGAAGAAAATAATAAAGATTATCTTCTCAAACCTTCTGAGACTAAATAGAAGTGGCTCTTTTAACTTTCCATGTTGTAATGCGTTGTCATGTGGAATGCAAAATCTTTCTCTGCATCAATAACAGCACCGGCGTCACAGTCAGTACCAAAAGGGCTCTCTCCTTTAGTCGCATTTTTTTAGCAATTATGAATTCTTGTAGTTTGCAAGGACACAGCTTTATGTTTTCTAAGTCAGTTAATTTACCTTCACATTTCATGGTCATGTGACAAGTGACAGTCAGTCATGTCTCTCTTTTTTAATTCTATATCAGAGATGAGGCATGGCAAGAGCTGATTGAGGAACCTTTACTATCATTGGAGGTTGGGGATTAACCTCCAATAATGCTCATTTACTCCAACATGTAGCTCCCCCTACTATGTTTGGTAAGCCATGTCCTACAAGCTAATGTTTGTGGACAATAATAAAGCATGGGATAAAATGAGAGCTAAAAGTAAAGATATAAGAAGGTCATAAAAAGAGAAAATGCATATTCTGAAAAAATGGTCTGGTCAGCCTGTGCCATTGTAATTTAATTAAATTGGCAAAATAAAAGATTGCTTGTTTTGGTTGTAAAACAAACACTTATCCACAATAATCATGAATACTTTGATCCTCCTTTGCTGTTTGGCTGAAGCCCCCGAGTCCCCATCTAAGCAGGTATATGAGAAGGCCTTTAGTGAAGCTGCTCCAAAGCTTTAAATATAAACCTCCAGACATGCATTAGATCAATAATCTAGAGTTTTAAAACACATCTTAAGACTTCTTTATTCAGGCACCATTTACATCCTGAATTTAAAGCTTAAGCCTGCTGCCCTAATCCTTGATGTGTTTGATGTGTACCACACTGTTGTATATCTCTTTTCTTTAATACGGTTATCTTGAAGCTCAAGAAAAGCACAATAAATTACAATTTTTCTATTATTAATCTAATTAACCACATATTTCAGGCAGGTATGATTTTTTTTCCTGTAGATATGTCTGAGTTGCCAGTTAATAATTGTGCAACAAGCTGCTTTAGGGAAATTGTGTGAACCATGTCTTGGCATGCCAGAAAATATTAATCACCTCATCACAAGTTTTGCTATTTTTCATTTCCATTTAAAAAAAAAACAACACTTCCATTCTTTTTTTTATTCTTTTGCAGAAATATGTAGTTATTTCTGACGATGAGGCACATGCTTTCAGGAATGTGTGGAATTGGATAAAGGTTAGGCTGTAAAACCGCATTGCTTTAGTTTTGACCTTTCCAGACGCAATAAAACTAAACCATGGCAACCGTCTTGCATTCTTGAGGCATCTGTGTCTTGACGTCCCTGGTCTCTTGTTCACAGACTTGAGTTTTTATTTGGAACCATTAGGGAGTTGAGACTGTATCGAAATCTAAACAGTTGAAAGAGATGCAGAACATTTTTTTCCAACTGTATTAGGCAGATAAGAAAGTAGTGTTTTGCTTAGCTTCTCATCTTTATGTTTGAGATATAATGGGTGAAGATGAATGGCAAGAAGGCCAGCTGTGCAGTTGTTGGACTGCAACTCTGAGTCAAAGAGCCTCAGAGCAGGATTTTCCTTTAGTTATGGCATATACACATGCTATACAATTATGATAATATGCTCTGTACAGAGGTTTTGGATTTATCAGGGCTCAATCAATCAATCAATCGGAGTGATTAAAGTGTAGGCGATACCCTCTGTTCCTTTAACTCTCTCTAGTGGATCTCTCCTGCTGTGCTTTCTTTTCCTTTGTCATTCATCTCTCAGTAAGGACAGCCCTTTTGCAAATGAGCCCATAGATTTGATTAGAAAATAGGTTTCAGTTTTGTTTTTTACTGTTGATGCCTTCTGACATGTCAGTCATTTTCCAACCCGTTTATTCCCATTTATGAGGTCACGGTGGTCTGCTGGTGCCTATCTCCAGCGCACTTTGGGTGAGAGGTGGGAGTACACCCTGGACAGGTTGCCTGTCCATCGCAGTCCCTCTGATATGTTATTGATGAAATGCTCTTTTTTTTAAGAACACACCGCATTGTTCTGGGAAAAATATCTCATTACATGGAAATTATTAAAATTAGTCATAACTTCTACTTTTTAAGCAATATTTTCTCTAAAGTGGCCCCAAATGTTTGGTGATAAGAACATTTATATATAAACTGAATTTGCTATTTCAACAGCTCCAAAATGGTAAACAAACTCATATAGAAATATGAGCATTAAATAAATAAACCAGGAGAGAGTATGTTCCGTCTCTTAAATGGGTTTAAGTATTGTGTATTATGCATTGATGGATTTTTAAGACAAGCATTGCAATTTTTTATTTGTTTTTTTTTTTAAACCCAGTACATTTTTAAATTATGTTTTTTTTTTCAAATTTTTTAAATGACAATTAGAGAATGCAATTTTCATTTAAAAAAAAACTTTTTTTTCAATTTCCTCAAAACACTTAGTTTCCTCCCTCTGGTGCTCATTCTTCTCTTACACCTCCTTTAGGGCAAATCTCTGCATGCAGCATAACATTGGCCTAGGGAGCTGCTTATAGCAGTGCTAATGTCCTAAAACTGATGGAACTTGAAAAAATTGCTTGTTTGTGATGTCATAGCCCTGTATTTTTAAATCCTAGAGTCTAAACATAAATCAGCATCAAAATCACAGCCTTTTCCGCTTGTTTACCAGTTCCTAGCTCATACAGTCTGTATGTGAGTGTGTAAGTGAGTGAGTAAATTTAGAATTAAAACATGCATGAAAGAATGACTCTTCAATGAGGAAACAACACTAGACCTTGGTTGAAATCAGTTGAATTTTGCATAATTTGACTCCTTTAAGAAAAGGGTTCTTTCTCTTATAGGTCTACTAGTTCAATCTAAACTTTTGAATACTTTTGTTAAAATTTGTGGCTGTGGATGTATGACGATATGTATTTAAATTCTCATTTCCAGCAGGAGTTAAAATGGAGTGAAAATCAAACTTGTGTATTTACACAGTTTTTTACACAAGTTTGGTCACTTGAATGGGTGAAATATATAACAAAAACTCATATATGGAATATTTTTAAAACAAATATTTTTAAAATTCTCTCACAAAATGACATAATGTCCACCTGAACCTTACCAAAGTTTTATTGTATGCATGTTTGCTTTATGATACTGTTTGTGCATTTTTACACCCAATAAACTTACACAAACAACACTTAGCAGAAATATTTCTAAGAGAAAAAAAAAGATATTAATGAGATTTATTCATTTTCAAAGTGTGTGTGCTGCGTTGTGCCATTGCCAAACCATCACACCAAGCACCTCTGAGTGCAGTACAGTGGACAATGAGAAATGCTATTAAATTAATTCATAAGATTTGCACCCTGAGAGGACAATGCTTGGAGGGAAAACCTGTCGGCTAGGTTTGATCTGGGCAGCAGTTTGTGCCGGTGTTTGGCCAATACCAATGTTGGTGTCAGTTAAACTCCACAAACCAAACATATTATTTTTAGAACAAATAAATAAATTTCAATGCAACTTTCTGTGCCACCTTCATCTTTTCATGTTGACTGCGACTATCTTTCACTAACTGCCTGAAAGAAAACACATTGATGTGTCCGTTTAGCAGAACAGATTTAAATTTCCTCAGTGGTCCTTTGTTTCTCTTTGTGTTCTGTTTGTACTAGTCCTGTCAGAACCTGAGAGTTAATTGAATGTTCTGCATTGAACAAAAGGGCATCTGGCTCTCAGCATTCATCACACATCTGCTCCAAGAAGAGCAGATCTATACCTGCCTTCAACAGATACTGGGATTAGCTGCCAGCTTTTGACTCTAGCAGGTTTACATGCCACTTATTTTAATGATAATTTAGCTTTGTTCTTCTGTGGCTTGAACCTGTTTAGACTTGAATTTACCTTTATGTTTATATAACTATTACTTTTTTGAATGCTATCAACTTTTGCTTTATTACTTGGATTAATTACACTACTTATACACAATTGTTAAAATCAGCCTTTTTCTGTTGTTTTGTTAGATTGTTCTAGTCTCTCACCTATTGTCATGAGTAAAGGGTCACAACAAAAAGGATTTTAGAGTAAAGCAACTACTTCTCCATATTGAGATGAGCCAGTTGGATTGGATTAGGCATCTGGTTCATGTGCCTCCTGGACATTTTCTTGGAGTGCATTGTCAGGAATTCTAGCCTTAGGATGCTCCATAAATGAACCAAGACATTCTAAAGCAAGTATTAGTAATTTTTTAATTATGCACTTGCATAGAATAGTAATGAAAAAATAGTAATTGACCAGGATACTATATCTGAGCAGAATCTGTCCATACTTGACACACTTCTCAATCCCAAATCTGTCAGATATTCATAATGGTTGAAGAAAATGACTGATGTAGTGCATTTGAGTGACTACTTCACCAGCCTAGAGGTAGGGTCTGCATTAAATGTTTTGAATTTACTTGATCAAAAGAAGCACCTATTCACCCACTATGAGGGCCACCCACTTCAAATGCAGGGTCTCCTGATGGCTGACCTGAGAACACTCTGTTTCCATTGTGAGGAAGCCTTCGACTGCTACCCATTCCATACGGCTCCAACCCCTTATGACCCTTCGTGCAGGTGGTGGGCCCACGAGAAGTTATCCCCATGTTGCTTCTTCAGCCTTCAGGCTGAGCCCGGCCAGCACCTATGGTGTAAGGCTTGGCCACCGGACGCTCGCATACGAGTTCCAACCCTAGGCTTGGCTCCTGGGTGGGGCCCTGTTTCTGCCATACTGGGTGATATCACGGGCCTTGAGTTTTCTGACTTGTTTGCCTTGGGAGACCCTACTAGATGCATATGGCCCCCCCGACAACACCGCTCCTATTCGGGCACACAAATCCCTCTAACACAATATGGTGGCAGTTCTAGGAGAGGCTTCCCTTGATCAAGTAAATTCAAGGACATTTGATACAGAACTTATTATTAGATTGGGGAAGTAGTGACTCGAATGTACTTCATCGGCCGTTGTTCTTCCACTATTGAGACTCAGCAGCCCCAAACCTGATGCCATGATTCTTAGTCGGAAAAAGGAGGAAATGCTCCCTCCAAGTTGGTGAAGTATTTTGGGGTCTTGTTCAAGAGTATGGGGACTATGGAACAAGAGATTGACAGACAGATTGGTGCAGACTCTGCTGTAATGCAGTCGATGTACCAATCTATCGTGGTGAAGAAGGAGCTGAGCTGCAAGGCAAAGCTCTCCATTTACCAATCAATCTACGTTCTTGTACTTACCTATGAACTTGAGCTCTGGGTCATGACTGCTAAGACTGCTTAGACTGCTACCCCGGAAGAAGCGGAAGAAGAAAAAAAATTAAATCAGGGTATTTCAAAGCTAAATATTACAGGCAATGATCAGTGATTGTGACATAACAAATGGTCATTTAATTCTGGAAAATTGGCCAAATATTCCCCAAAACTGCCTTGAACCTTATGGAAAATAACTCTCTCTCTCTCTCTCTCTCTCTCTCTCTATATATATATATATATATATATATATATATATATATATATAATAAAAAACTCTTCAATCTTATCGTAAATCATTACTTTACATGTATGGTGATGGATTATGTTTATATCACATTGTTGAGTCTAACTTTTAGCTCAAGAGCCGACTGTCTTGTAAGTTTTCTCCCTTCTCAGCAAGCAAGTGTCTGATTCCACATTCAAGTGTGAGATCTTCAAGCTTCATGGAAAACATATACAAGTCCTTCTTTTCTTTCGTTCTCCACCTTTAACACTGAATACAAACTTTGGGTACTTTGAAACGTTTTCCTTGGGCATGCGTTTTTAATAGTAGTTTCATTTCATCTGCAGGCTGTATGTTGTGTTTCGGGCAGTCTGCTTTCTTCCGCTTCAACCACCCAGAAGAGGCCTTCCGAATGAAAAGCATGATGCCTGCGGGAGGACAGCCAGCCAGTGCGAAGAAGTGGACGCAAACAGGTAAAGCAATACCCAGAACGACTATGACTGGCTTATGAATAATTTAACGCTTGCCCCTTACATTGGTGTGGTAAATCCTGCAGCTGAGCCTCAAACTCCTCATTGTGCTGTTAACAAAAGCAAAGCAAATAACACATTACACACTAATTTGCATAGAAATGTTTTATGTGACCAAAATATTTTGTTTATTGTTTATTCAATAAAGTCAGTTAGTAGGTGTCACCACACAACTGATGAGACTGTTTCCTTAGCAACTGCTGTGGGCTGCACTTCCGTTTTCAACCGTTTGCAACTCAGCACTCAGAGTGGATTCAGAGTTTCACCATGCAACTTTTATGAGGAGCTCATTCCTGTGGGTCTCCTGACCGAACACTATGTTTTCCACTCCCACTCGCTGGAACACACAGCCGCCTCTGTTTAAACGTAGTATTTACAATATGCATTTAGTTGTTTTCCTGCCGAGAGGAAGAAAAGGACAAGTATAGCACATGAAGACAGCTGGTGCAGCGGGTTTCCAGGACGTTTTCACCCCAATGAAATTATTATTTTTTACAGGCTGAATTACCTTTATGTTGTTTATGTCTTGAAATTAACAACATTACTGGGCTCCATTTTATAGAATAAAAATGAATTATGTCTTCATTGTAGATTTATACCTATTTATTCTGAGGAAAACAAAACAATCTAGTTAACATTGAGCCTAAATTGCATGGGGTTTATAACAGTAAATCTTGTTTTAGAGGGGAAAAATTATTTTTAATTTAGTATTGTTAGTCAATCCATAGTCAATCTCTTATATCAATTTCTCTTTACTTTTTCTTGATCTTTGGTGCATCACAAAAAGTAGAACACATACAAAAGATGAATGAACAAATATAGCAGAAAACCAAAAAATCAATACCCACTGCCCCAGATTCCTACAGTCACCCCCCTCCCCCCCAACACACACACAAATAAATAATTTTTATTTATATTTATATATTTATACTTTGAAACATAAACCAACTAAGTAACAGTTCTTAAGATGAATATTTACACATTTAATAAGTAATGAAGTAAAAAAATATAACGATTAAATTTGGATTGTCTTATATGGATTTTTTTTTCAAGTGAACTGCTCTTTCAGATTCAAGTAAGTGCATAAGTCATTGGGTATTTACATTTAGGTGGTTGTTTGGTGGAATGAAAATCAGCTCTCATACACTTTCCCTGTTTCAGAGCTATTTACCTCTCCAGTCCAGACAGCTTTGTTGGCCATGCTCAGTTTATTTAAAGTTAAGGGATCTCTTTTTACAATATCTATTTTTATCTCACCACCCACCGTGCTCTGCATGCCCCATGCTCCCTTCGGATTCTTCCAATATCCGGCTCCCCTGCTCACACACAACAGATTTTATCTGCTCACACTCATAAATCACTCATCTCATATAAATGTGTTGTGTGATATTATAACCAACAGACTTTAATGGTCCATTGTAGTGGTGGGTTATAGTGGATAAATTTTCTCACTAACGTGTATCTTTGTACTGTGTTTTCCGGGAGAAGGAACATTTAGTTTACTTTCAAGAAAGGTCCAAATTTAAAATAACATGAATAATACAAAAATATGAAACATGAATAAGAAGTGAAAGCAATCCTTAGATATGAAAGCTTACACCCCTTTCCACTCTCATTTTATAGTAATCTTTCAGGTTGCTGGCCTGCCAAGAGGTGGTCTTACCTAATTGGTATGAGTGGGATTGTGTTTGTGTCTGAACTTTGTTGTTTGAGACATGTTTAATAAGGAACAATTTTCCATCCATCCATCACAGGGTGGTGATTTAGACAATTCATCTAACCTGACACATGTTTTTTTTTTGTCTTGTGGTGGAAACACGGTGAGAACATGCAAACTCCTCTCAGGAAGGCCATTTGATGGCCTCGAACCAGCTACCTTTGAAAGGCCAGGGTGCTGCTCACTGAACCATTGTGCTAAACTATTACTGGACTCGAATTTATTAATTTAATTTCTTGTTTTGGTGCAAAACTATTCTTGGGTGTGGCTTATGCAACATTGACCCAGAAAGGCTGAGGTCCTGGCGGCACATACTTCTGTGTCATAAGCCTTGGTGGTACACAATCATTACAAAGATGCTAGTTTTTAAGGGAAATCGTTATAAACATATATTTTATTTAATACCTTTAATTAGTGCCTTTATAAATATCAATAGATGTAAATAATAGCAGTGTTTAAGTATTCTATGATTCTTGTGTCATGCAAGATATAAGTAAGCTTCAACATTCTATATACTAATGCATATTGTAAATAATGAGTTTCTCTTTTTGAAACGTTTCTCAAACTTAGAGCCCCATCATTCTCAAATGAACGCATACAAGCCAATTTTTGTGCGCACTGTTGCTTTAAGAGCGTAGCCCCGCCCCGCGCGGGCAGCAGTCAGTCACATCAGCACCGTGGACAGTGGAGGGAGGGCCCTCAGCGATGGTGCAGCGGCGCCAAGCTCACCAAGCCCGGCTGGAATTTCTCCTCTCCGGCGTTTTTTACTCCTGTCTGGGTGCCGTGTCGCCGGCACAGCTGCCCTAATTGAAGAAACGGAATGCGGGACTATACTTTTAGATTCAAAAGCGGGTAATAAACCAAAAATGGGCTCAGCGATTACTCAGTGAGTACTGAGCATTCTTGAGGCGTTTAGGCTTCATATGTCAAGAAAGCCGCCATAAACACAGCATATATCATGTATATTTTAATCGCGACTTACTAGGTATTGTGTTGTCACTTGGAGAGTTTTAGAAATGGCATACAGCATATGTGTTTTAGCTTGCCTCGAACAGTTTGTTCAGTGTGGCTTGAATGGAAAATCTAACCAAAGGCAACGTCAGCGTCTTTGACATTTTGCTAAATATCTCGATGGGTAACTAAACCGCAAATACAGAATAGACGCCCATTTTAAAAGTTTATTTGTGCGTATATATTTGCGTTTTAAATGAGGTTTGTGTGGTCAGATGTTTTGTGTCATGGCAAACAATCTCCAAGTTAGATCATGTATAATTGGCTGAGTAAGAAATACAGTGCAAATATATTACATTAAAAAAAGCTTTTCTTTATTTCGAAACAATGTTTGGTTTGTATGCTAATATAAGCAACTATTTTCTCTCTGGGTCAATTAAAGGTAATAAAAGGTATTATTAAAGGCACATTTAATAAAATTAGTTATAAATAAGATATCTATGTACTATAGTATAAATTAGGAATTCATGGTTGCCTCAGTGACTCAATTATTAAGACTCACTTGACTTTTATCCTCACTGAAAAAGGTGAGGTAAGGTCAATTGAAATCGGTATACACCTTTTTTTCCGGAATTTATATGTAATGCCATTTCGGCATGTAGCATATAAATCACAGATGCTGTGCTCAGAATAATAGTTGAAGATAGCTCTGGACCATAAGACCCATGCATCCATCTACAGTTAAATGCTTTTCTTGCCTTCTGTGCTCTAATGGTTCTTCTATGTAATATTTTGAACTTGAACTCAACATAGTGGCAAAGTGGGTAGTGCTGCTGCCTCTAGGTTAGTAGGTCACCTGTTCGAGGCTAGCCAAGGGCATTGACAGGGGTGATTGCATGTTCTCTCTTTACTTTTGTGGCTTTTCTCTGGGGATGAACCGTTCTTCAGGTTAATTGTACACTCTCTGTGTGAAATTAGACCATAACCAGGAACATTGACTCAATAACAGTCAAGATTAATTGATGGTTAAGTGTAAAAACATCTGTTAGTTTAGTTAAGGAAACCAAAAGCATGTAAACAAACTCTGGAGAGCTATTTATTATTGAAAAATGTCATCACACCTGACCTGAGCTCATGGTAAATTGTACTCTTATTTCAGATTCTGAAAACCTGGTCAATGGAAACCACTCACCAGGAGAGTCAAGATCTCACTTGGTCTGCAATGAGAGACTACGCCCTGAACATAGTGCCATCGTCAGTTCTATTGAGAAGGATCTGCAGGACATTATGAACTCATTAGTCATGGATGACCCACAGCCTTCATCTTCTCAATCCAAGAAACCTTCTTCCAACTCCCTCTCTCAGTCTCCCCTGTCCCCAATGTTAAATGGAGGAGGACGATTCCTTCTCTCACCCCCAACGAGTCCTGGTGCTATGTCTGTGGGCTCCAGTTATGAAAATGCCTCCCCTCCCTTTTCGCCTCTCTCATCCCCATCAGCTGCCAGCAGTGGCAGCTACACCAGTCCATCTGCAATTCTTTGTCAAGACCAGCCTCACACACTTCCTCCTGTGCCAGTGAGGTCTTCCAGTTACAATTACACCAGCCAGCCACCCATACCTCAACCACGGACCATACTGCCTATTTTTTCCGCTGGCAGTGGTGGGGTAAAGGTGCCTGAAAGTCCCAGACTCCAGCGAAAGGCTCTTTTAGAAACACCCCCAAGCCCAAAGCCAAGTCGTAGAGGTTTGAACCAAGGTGACTCAATGATTAAAACCCCAGACAGCCCCCTACAGACTCAAAGCTTGCCTTCTGTCTCCATTTCTCCTTCGCCAACTGATCACCTGGCTATTAGTCGGTTACCAGTTCCAGGTAGCCCCAGATTGACCCCCAAATTTTCCAGTGTTTCCTCATCCTCCTCACCCTCTAGTCCCAGAACTAAAACAGCTATTGTTTTCCAGGATCGGCCTTCAAGTCCTTTTAGAGAACAGACTCACCCAGACCATTCCTCAATGTCCAGTCCCTCTCACCCTCTATCCCCACCCTCAAGATCATTTCAGCCCCCTTTGGACCCTATTGTTAACATTATTCAGGGTGGACCTTCACTTCATCGCACACTGCAGCCTCCAGAAAGTCCGCGGCTGGCCCGCAGGAACCTCGAAGGGAGCAACATGAGGGAGCTTCCCCCTCTTAGTCCCTCTATTGCTCGCAGGGGGGTTCCTGTGCTGCCAGGAGCTCTGCCAGGAACCCACAGCAGGACAACGGACAATCTATCCACACGAATTGTGCCAGAAAGTCCAAGGCTCAGGCGGAAAACAGGATCTCCTACAGAGGAGCCTTTCAGTCCTCGAGGCGTGCGTACACGTAGTCCTTCACCTACCTCTGGAATGATTGTGGAGGGCAATGGACGAAAAGGAAACTCACTCTCATCAGCCCTCAGCTTAGGTTCTCTGACTGGGTCATCTCCTCGATCCAGTCCCAGGAGCCATCGCAAGATGTCAGCAGGTAACAGGGACCCCGGGATGCCTCACCCCAGAATGAGGGAGCGTAAAAACAGCATTACAGAGATCAGTGATAATGAGGATGACCTTCTGGAGTATCATCGGCGCCAAAGAGAAGAGCGGCTTAGAGAGCAGGAAATGGAGAGGCTGGTAAGTCAAACGCTGTGACACTTTATTAATGAGTGTACCTTATTTGCAAAACTATATACACTTTCCAATGATGTGTTATAGGAGGAATTTCCCATTGCTGAAGGTAGTTGTAACATGGAAGTAAAAATGAGTAATTGGGTTTTTAGTTTGAATGCAGCACATTTTAGGGCATTTTAAGTGCATCTGAGGCAGAACTGACACTGTCTAATCTGTTGTCGTGCTGTGGCAGAGGGCTCTGATTTTACCATGGCAACCCCATTGTTTGTTGTCTCTTTTACTAAGAACTGTGAGGGAACAGTAGACATCTTGGTCCCGTTTCCAGCCCAGAATGAAGCCACAGAGACAAAGGCCCCTGTGAAGTTTTATATCCATTTGTGCCTGAAACAGCTCTTGTTTTCTGCCCTTGTAATTACGCTTTCTGTTGTCTAATAGAGTATGTTGTTATGATGCAGTTCTTCAAGATGAGATTTAGTAAGCCTGTAGAGTTCTAGTATACATTGTATGCTTTAAATGTTTTGGAATTAATGCAGAAGGGGTTCAGTAAATAGGCTCAACATGCCAATGACTTCATCTCCACAATAGGCCTGGCTTCAAAGAATCAGCACAAATTAAGGCAAACAAGAGACAACCTTTGATTTAGACCTCGGTCTGAAATATTTGCAAAATGAGGAGTGTAAATAGAAAAGAATGTTTGCTTGGTGAAGAAAGATAAGATGTTCTTTTGAGTTTTAGTTTAGTAACTGAATAACTCTTAGCCATTACCTCACCCATTAGCCGAACATTCTGTGTTCTGTGTAGGTTTGCATAGCTATTAGTTCATGGTCTGTTGGTTTCTCCAGCTCATTAACAGACAGCCTTCATCTGTTCTGGCACTACTGCATTATCTATACATTATTTCTGTTTTTCACTATAGACAAAGCTCAGTTGACTACCACTTGACACCCAGATTCTGCTGAGGAGGAGAAACAAGCATGAGGAGCAAATGCAACAGCATATATATTTTGTATGTTGCTTTTTTTCCGACACATCAAGTGATGTGTTGAGAAAGAACTGGCAACTGAGCTTCTTCAGCAGCGAGTCGATTAGCGCAGGAAGGGATTTAGGAGAGGCAAAGTTATGGGTACCCAAGGGTCCTGAAACCAGGAACAGCTGTCTGAAGACAGTGCAGAAGAGTGCTTGTGTTTCTTTTTGCATAATTCCATCTGGTAAAACATTGCTGGCACACGGGGCATTTTTTACAATTCATTTTCTATCTTTGTTGTATTTGTCAGCAAAGGCAGAATGTGTTTAAACCATAGGTTTAAAAAAATATACAGTATCTCTTCTTAGCACTGACAATTCCTCCACACGCTGAGTGCAACATCAGAAGTCCCACCCTCCTCTATATTTAGTGTTTGCTGATTGGATATTTACGCAAAGGAGATGTTCCTTGATTGGATATATGCTGCAGACATGCTTTTCTTTCCCTGACATCTGCCTTCACACATGCGTAAACTAATAAGAATTAGGGATGTCCCGAGCCGATCGTAAAGATCGGTATCGGGGCCGATCGAGGCATTTTTTAACTGATCGGAATCAGCTCTTTGTATCGGACCGATCGAATGTTTACGTCAGCTACGTCACGCACGTGTCGCAAACTCGCATGTTAAACTCGCATGTTGTTTACTACTTGCAATATGGTGCAAAGATGTCTGCAGTGTGGAAGTATTTTAAGTTGGAAAGTGATTCTAGTCTGGTAGCTACATGCAACGTTTGCAATGCGAGCATTTCACGCGGTGGTACTAGCAAAGCAGCCTTTAATACTACCAACTTGATAAGGCATCTTAAAACGAAACACGACAGATTATTGCGACTTCACTGAGTGAACGCAGGAAAAGGCTAAACCATTTTATTGATGCACTGCTGAGCTATTTGGTTGTCAAGAGTACACACTGGATTGATTTAATAACCTGCATGCACTTAAAGTGTGCAATTAGCACAAGGAAAAGACAAGTATCGGATCGGGACTCGGTATGGGTCGATACTTAAAATTAAATGACTCGGATCGGATCGGGGGCTCAAAAAACCTGATCGGGACATCCCTAATAAGAATACATACTGGAGGTATTTGAACTTGTTGCAGCCTCCATAATCAAAGTTTCAGACTTCCAAGAAATCCTTGCAAGACATTACTTTAGACTCTATAAAATTTTTTGATTGCTGTGATCAACCCAAGGTTTCTGAACAAGGCTTTTGAAGCTAAAAGTTGCATAATTCACGAAGGGTAAAAACCTGTGAAATATTACTATGTTTTGAATCAGGTTATGGATGGATATTTTACCATCTGCAATAAACTAAAACATTTTTTAATTCTGATAAAAATGTGTTTCCCTGGGGAATTAAGTTGAAGACTTAGTGTTAATTCTGTGATCGACACAGGGTTCTAAAAAACAGGGCTCAAAATGCAACCAAAATGGTGCCTGTATGACCATATGACCTGTATGTAAGTTCATTGTATGAATACATTTTAGGAGTTGGAGTACTCTACATTTTTATCAGTACTCCTGGCATGTTGATGTTGAAGAGCATTCGTGCTACCAAATTCATATTTAGCTTTTACATTAATGTTTCACCTGAAGTGTGTGCATAGTGGAATCGGGATCATTAATTTTGGTCTTGGGGCAGGTTTGTTTTGGTCGGTTAAAATGTAAAAATTGGCTGTTAGAAATCACCTACTTTCCCTTTAGTTGCTACAGACTGTTAAACAAAATCGATCATGATAAAAATGGCTCAAAATGTGGTAAATTCACAGTCTAGCATTGTACAGTGAATGAAGATCCACCATGCAATGCATAATTTATCATCCCTAAACCGCCAAAAGGCTCCAGAGACACACACGGTTCCCTTAGATACAGCCTTGGCACACAAACTTGGCATATGGCGTCAGAGACTAGAAAACTACTGTCTGTCAGCTCAGAAGACAAACTGATGCCAGCCCAGCAAAACATGACCTCGTTTTTTTGTGACTGTGAGCTCCCATGATGACATCACATTTCCATTTACTTTATAAAACTGACATTTGCTCAACAGCCAAAGCCGACACACAGACATGAAGACCGTCAATGATTTACTCTGACAGCTTGGTTTTTCTATACGATGGAAATGATTTTGTGCATTTTTTGTGCACATCATAATGTTACTATTTTAGAATTTTATCATCCCCGGGTTAATGTTAATGACAAACAGGTCAACAGCACAGGGCATTTAAGTTCTGTGTCACAAGCCTCTGTTCTCGTGGATTAACACCCTAAACATATCTCCTTTTACTAGTAGTTTTACACAAAAACTTAATTGTATGTATGTTTGGCATGGATTGTGTGAAAAAAGTGTTGCAGCAGTTAATTAAAGTACTTTTCTGACTCAGCAAGATGCAGCGGAACTCCCTCTGGAGAGTTTTGTGTAGTGCATTATTTCCACTCAGTGTAAAGTGATTTATCTGATGCTTAAAGGAACGATTCTTTGAACAAGAGTGTGAAAGAGTGGGAGAGTATTTTTGAAAAAGAGACAGCTGACTGGCTTTCTGGCTCTGATTTTCTAGGTAAATGCAGGATTTCTGACAAGGCTCTATTTTTTATGATGTATATTTATGACTTCAAGATAAGAACTGTTTTTTTATGTCTACTTTGTTCGGTTCATTGAGGTCCATTAAAAGAGACCTCTAAAGAAAAGGAAGAAATTGACATTGTGTGATGCCTTTAAATATTACAATGTTTGTTTTGAGGACATCGAATGGACAGAACCGAAGCTTTCTTGTTGAAGCTATTAAAGCAATCCTGGCTCGTCACAGCAGTGGCAGCATGACCCTGTCTCACATTTAGAGACAGGAAAAGGTCAGGAAGAGCATGAGTGAGCCTCCGGCATGGCAGGGGGTTTGAGTGGCTCTGAAAGAAGGTTTGAAGAGATGGACTCTGGTGTGTGTCATTCCAGACAGAGGAAAGACAGTGGAATGTAAGGGCTGGGATCAGAAGCAAAGTCTATGTGTAATTGGAATGCGTAAATTCCCATTTTTGGATTTTTTTGTGGGAGTTTCAGAGAATTATTCAAAAGAAATATTTCCATATTTACACTTCAACATTATGTTTTGTTTTAAAAAAAATAGTTTAGTAAATGTAGTTTTTTGTGATTCCAAGTAGAGCTGTGCATCATTCAAGGTTACCAGTTATCAATTTAAATTTCTGGTTTAGGCAACGTTGAGAAAGGAAAACACAAAGCACTGTTCCTATGCACATCCTCAGTTGGGGTTTAAATAAGGAAGCAGATGATCAAGGTTAAGACCAAGTGCTACATTGTTTCAATCAGCTTCATTTTAAAGACCTCAACAAACAAAACCGATAGGAACTTGAACCGACTACTTCTTTTTGATTTCAGTCAGTTTTATTTATATTTCTTACTTAAATAATAAGAAAAATTACTTATTATGGGAAAACAAAATTTATCTTGTTCTGAATTTAATGTGAAAGGTGCTTCGTTCATTGGTATTTTCTAAATTCTCACAAAATTAAATAAATAAAAATAAACTTTGACCAAACTGTTTTTAAATTGTATAATGTGTTTTAATACTGTAATAGTGTTTTAAAGTTTGTGAAAGAAATATTGTATTATATAACATATAAAATATTTTGCATAAAATGTTTAAAATGTGAGGCTGATCTGCCATTGATGTTAGTTTAGCAGCTCAGAACATTTACTGAACATACCAGAGCCTTTATGGAATCCACCAGTAAACACTTAGTGAAGGAGTGTGAGTGTGTGTTGGAGGCGGAGGGACTGGGGGCTTTATTTGTTCATTTGTCCTAGTGCTTGTGTGAGTTCTGGAGAGTGACTCAATGAGGAAACGTCTGAGAGAACTTTAAGATTCAAGCTTCTTTACCCCTTTTGACAAGTCACAATGAGGGTGAGTGAATGGTTTCATTGCAATCTTATGTATTAGCTTTGTTGTGATTGACACTTGTTGAATTCATAATCAATTTTGGGTCTGAATTTGAAAAAAAAGGTGTGTATCAACAGTATTATGCTGACATTGAACCATTACGATATTTTTTAAATCACATTTTTTTTAGAGAACCAGGTTGCCGTAATGAATTTGTATAAACACTATGAAACAGCATGCATGGCTTTAGATGTTTTCAGGTTGCTTCAGTTTTGATTGGAAACACTCGTTGAGCTTGGCTATAAATTCCAGGTTCAGAAGCTTGTCGGCCTGATGAAAGCAGATCAAATGATTAGACTGAGTCCCTGTTCCATGTGTTTCAGAGGGCCTTTAAACCCAGTTACTTCCTTGGGGGCAGATCTGCTAATGACTACTACAGATGAGCCTTTAAATATGGAGTACACTGAGGTTTGCTCTAGTTCTGGACTAAACTGGAAGTAAACATCTCTTTTGTTGAGGCCAAATTGTACTCGTTTAAAATCCATTGGTCTTGACACTTACACAATTGTAGATGGTTGATATACAGCAGTTAATTCCAGAGGAGAACTCAGTGAAACCGTTCATATATTGGAGGGTTTCTGTGGCCCTGAAGTCAGAAAAATGAAGGCATGTCTGAATTTGGTTATTCAGACACATAATTTTCTACATGAGACGCCTCAGTCATGTAAGAACATGTTCAATGGGTTCTTGTAAGTGATTCAAAGTTACCTTTGAATGATGAGCTTTAATCTTAATAGATTTGTATTGTCTAAAACAAACAGTCTGGTCACACTTTAAGGTAGCATAAACACACTTTACAAAAGAATGTAACTATAAAAAGAATCAAAGATTATGAAAGTTTGGTACATTTTATTAAAATAAATAAATTTAACATTATGGATGTTCAGTTTAAAATGTTCTTTGGGTATAATGTACAGAATGATAGGGTTCAGGTCGATATCTTCTAAAATAGATATTTACAACAATTTACTCCTAGGGAAATATACACAACATTGGTTTGTCCTCACAGAAGTGATGGGGAAATGGTGAGTGAATGTGTCACTTTGAACAACTGTGATGTCCTTGCCTTTTGAATATAAGCTTTTGTCGGGAAAGGGAAAAGGCTATGGGAAAATGCTCAGTGTGATTCTGGAGCTTCAGAATGCTGAAGATTACAGGTCTTGCTAATTAAAGCTTTCGAGAAACTCATCACAGTACTCACACAAATCACTCGGGGGCTCATCTAGCCCCTAGATAACCTCTAAGGCATCCTGCAGAAGGACCAGCAAGCTTCTTTTTTGTTTACCATCCACCTCCCAGTGTAACATTTACCTCAACGTTATGATAGGGTAAACACTACTATTCCATAACTTAAGGCTGATGACCACAAATGTGCATTCATTCTTGTTTTACACTTTCTTCTAGGAACATAAAATCATTCGGAATCACTTTGTCTATGTACGTAAGTTCTAAATAGTTCTAAAAAGTTCTAAAATAGTCACTTTGAAACTGGTTTGACTAGTGATGTAAATCATGTTAACTGTTTTATTCATAACTTTTCGTAACCTGGCTGTGGCAAGATGGTCGGTCAGTCTGTTATCTGCACACCTGTCTCGGTCAACTGATCATCCTTCCAAGTTGGTTGGTCAATCAACATTTATCCATAGATCACATTAAAAACAGATGTTTAATGTTGGCCAAAGTTCTACACAGCGATCAAAAGGCTCGAGCACCTCTGGTGACAATCTCTAGGAGGAGTTTGTTGAGGTACAAGACCTGGAACTGTAAAACATTTTACCAGAAGACTTCGTGCTAGTTTTGAAAACCCACAAAAATAAGTGTTCCAAATTTCAAACATTTACTTCAAACACACTCTGAAATAGAAGTTTTATTTATTGTTCCAACTAGGTGGCACTATAAGTGGCAATGTAAATTGCTATATAGATTTGTTTAGGCAAAGGTATAGATCAATAAAACTAGCTTTAATATAGGATAAAACAAAGTGAAGAGTTTTGTTACGCTCATCGTTCAACACCTGAGGCGATCCACAGCTAGTTCTTTAATTTGAAAGATTTGGGATTCACGCCGGACATGTATGTACAGAAGTGACATGGGTACAATTCGTGATCCCTCTCTGGGATCTCTCTCCTACTTCCTGTATCACTCCACTGTCCTACGCTTAAAATGAACATAATAAAGACATTGTCTGAAAAAATCTTTAAAATATTAATTATGAAGTAAATCTTCTGATCCTTTTGTGAAGACAATGTCTTTCACTTTTTTCCAATATTTTGTAATATGTGCAAAAGCTCATTGGTCTTTAGTCATTGGTAGGATGTAAATATCAGAAAAATTACATTTAATTTAATTACCAAGTAGCATTGTGCTTCTTTTATCTTTTAATGTTGTAAATTTGAAGCATAAGTTAAATTACGCCGCATAATCGTAGCCTTTCTCTGGGGCAAATGTCTTGTAGTGGTCAAAGGTCAAAGTGGGAATAGAGGGCAGACTGGTCATAGATGGCAGCTGTTGCCCAGTTCAGACCCCCCATGCTGATGGGACATGGTTTCGGCTGCTACCAGGGGCCTGTTCTAACAAGTGCTGGGTGTTTGTGTGTGTTGAAAGCAGGGCTGCATCCTCTGGCTTGAGGACAGGCTTGTGATAAGAGTCTCTCCAGACAACAGCGCCTGTGCGTTTCCTCTCCTCTCTCCCTTCAGATTGGCATCAGTAGGATGCTGAGTGCCAGAAGCTGGCGCAGAGGAAATTAGATAACATGCAGGCAGTTATTGCCGCCCCACACTCATCGACTGCATCATCTCTGTGGTTTTTGTAGGAACGACAGCGGCTAGAGACCATCTTGAACCTCTGTGCTGAATATAACAAGGGAGACGGGCCTGCGGACGAACTGTCCAGGATGGGCGTGTCTGGACTGGGATCAAGGGATGGGTTGAATGTCAGACGTCCCTCCATGGAGAGTGTGAACAGCACTTCTCTGAGGGGCACACCGAGGCATGGGGGAAGCCTGGAGGAGAACCTGAAAGAGGATAGCAGCAGTACTGAAAGTGCACGACATGATGGACGCTCACCACCAGCTCTGCTAAATGGCCAAAATGGACAGGTTGGACCCTTTTTTGTTCGTACCATGTTTCAAGGCAAGGCTTGTTTAATTGTAAAACACATTTTATACACTTTAGTACTTCCAACTTCTTTACAGGAGAGGGAAAATCCAAGACTCAAAGCAAACATAATGTAATAATACAGATTATAGCAGTAAAATGTGACTAAAATTAAAGTATTTGTTCACATAATGTATTAAGGATACTTGTACACTGTAAACATACTTCAGAATTCTGCATCTTGAGTTGTGCAGTCATATATTAGATTAGATTTTTAAGCCAATTGTTAAGCCCTGCCAAAAAACAATAGTTCTGTTTGTGTAAGAATATATGTCTTCAAAATATATTATCAAATTTTTTTGCCAATGTTCACTTTCTGAGATACACTGCAAACACTGCATGAAAAGAAATCAATAAAAGAATGAAGATAAGAACAGTTCTTTTGAAAAATAAAGAGACGTGTATCGTTTGTTTGTGTTCAGACAGAGGACTCAGTGGGATCAGGTAGCATTAGCCGTCTGGAAGTGGGCTACCTGGAAGAGGAGCGGGTTCGAGTATTGGCTAAGGTGGATGAGCTGAAAGCCCGAATCACCGAACTGGAGCAGCAACTTCAGGAGTCCAAACAAGAGGTATCACACATCGCATCTGTATATTTAGGGCAATACACTGAAGGATGCACAGGAAGTAATTTTGTGATTGTAGTGGATAAGAGTTGGAAGCTGCAGGAAGTGATGAAGGGTGTGTTCAAGTGTTCTTTGTGAGAATGGCTCAATCTGATGTGTGAATCTGGACAGGCGGAGATGGAGAGAGCTTTGCTGCAGGGAGAGAGACAAGCTGAGCTGGAGCAGATCCAGAGCGAGAGCGACATCATAGTTCAGCTGCAGCGCAGACTCAGTGAGCTGGAGAGCAGCTTCCAGAGGGACAAAGACAAGGTACCACACATTATTTGAAAGAAGTATCCCACGTTTTCTTAAAGACCTCTACACACCGATCCAAATTTATATTCGCACGAATCTCTAGATGGCTTCTCAGCTTGGTGCTCTTCCTCGGGGTGAAGGAAATATCAATGACACACCCTGTTGGAAGATGGCGTTTGTGGTCAAACAGCTGCCTGTGATCAACCACAAACAGCATAAACTACTCGACATCCATGATATTTTCTAGGTGTTTTATTTCTTGTCGTTTCTCTGTCATTGTCTTCTTTTTCCTGCTCTTCTTTCCTGTTTCCTGTGCAAAGTCGCTATGAAAATGTGGAATGAGGTCCACCGAGCGGCTCTTTTATGTCCTACTCATGTCATTTAAGGAGCAGCTTTTATTGGTTGTTCTCTTTGTGAAAATCCAATCTGATATGGCAGAGCCAAACTTTTTCATTCAGTCAGATGTGTGAGCTCTCGTTGGTACCCATGGTCTTCGAGCGAAGCACGTTCTCGCACAAAACAATTAAGATCGGTGTGTTGAGGCCTTAAGGTGTGGTCACATTTATTTCATATTTCAGATATAAATTTCAAAATTCAGAAGAGCTTTCTGGTAACACTGTTTCTGTTTGTGAATTTTAGCAACCCAAAAAATTGTGGCTTCAACACTATTTTTAACTAATATTTTCATTTATTAATAAAAAACATTATAGCGCTTTCTTTTTATTTAATCAGTTTACTTAAAAAATAATATATACTGTCATTATTTTGGTAAAGTTTTTTTCTAAAATGCCACAACTACATTTTGATGAAAAAGTTGTTTGAGGAAAATCTAAATTTTCTGTTCCAAATTCTCCTTAACTTTGAATCCAAACTTTAATCCAGATTTTAATAATTAAAGATTTTTTTCCCCAAAATGTGATAACTCCACGGAACTTTTTTCCCTTCACAAAACGCTATAAATCCAAAACATTCATATTATTATTATTTTTTTATGAAATGAAAAATGCAATAACAAACAACATCGCTATTGAATCAAGTGGCTGGTTCCAGAATATATTGATTAAATAGTGTCAGATACATTTCGCCTCCCGTTGACTTTAAGACCTGTCCACTGGACTTTTTTTAAGACTTATTTATTCTGTTCCATATTCGTGGAATGATTATAAAATGAATCAAACCTTAACTGCAGTTGACAGCCAGTATTTTTCCACCTCCTCAGCACCTCGTCTTCTTTGTGCTTTGTTTGGTTCAGTGGAGTTATTCCATTTTGTGAGGAAAAAGTAGACTGGAGCTCATCAACATTTGGCAAAAATAAACTGAATAATTTTCTGTATGTCGCCGCAACTTTCTGCAGCTATTCACTAATGTAACCACACCTTATTTGTAAAGTAAATCAAATTTTACTTAATGCTGTTGAGCCTGTCTGGACTGAACAGCCTTTCCTGGTCTCTGACATTCCTTGAAGGCATGCCATTCTGCAGGATGGCTAGTCAAGGCCCATTCTGGTCTCGGTTGCCATCCCCAGGTAAAAACAGAGAAAGTACAAAGAGCCACAATGCTTAATCCATCTAGCCAAACTGTTTCCAATCACATATAGCCATTTCACATTCCACAGTAGAGGATCTGAGGATGATAGTCACATGTTTAAGCAGGTTCAGCACTTCTTTGTTTGGGCAAAAAGCAAGCCTATGTCTGGTAATCACAAGAGGTGTTGTGTTTTTCCCCTCTCCTTTTGTGCTCGTTCTCATCAGGTCCTCTAGGAAACTTGGCAACACTAACAAGCCTTCATTAACCTCTAATCTCCTCACTGCTTTTCTCTACTCACAGACTCTCTTGCTTCTCTGCTCACCCCCTCACCCTCAAAACCGCTAGCTTAGCTTAGCAAACGCAGGCTTGGGGATTAGCATAGGTTCTTTGAGGGACAATGGCTCTGCTGGTGTGATGACTTAGAGTGGGCGTTTATCAGAAAGCCTTTTCCTGTGTGCGGTTTATGAATTCCAGCCTATGTCTTATCTGTGGTATTCAGGCGTTGCTTTGGCTATTTTTGGTAAATCCTTTTAAGGACAGTCTACCTAAAATGTAAAACCCTGGGCATTGGGGACTTAAGGAACAGTATTTACAATTGTTTTGTCGTTCAATGCCTTAAATCTTGGAAAGATTGAATAAAGAGGCTAACATACAATTCTGAGTATTTCAAATTACTATAAGGGTATTTTTAGCTTATCTATTTTGTATTTATGATAACTTTTAAAAAGTTTGAACTAAAATTCTGATGAAAAAGTAACCATCATTTAATATTTTATTCATGAATTATTGTTGGATTTAATTAGACTAATTAAGGTATGAATTTCTACCTATTTTAATTGAAATTTATTTCAAGTTAAGTTATGTAAACTTTTGATATGGGTAGCACTGTGGCCTTCCAGCTAGAAGGTTGTCGGTTCGAGGCTCGTTGGTGACTTACCTGGAAAGAGTTTGCATGCTCTCCTCGTGCTTGCTTGGGTTTCCTCCGGATGCTCCGGTCACCCCACAATCCCAAAACATGCAGTTAGGTTAATTGAATAATCTAAATTCCCCTTAGGTGGAAATGTGTGAATGAATGTTGCGATGGACTGGCGAACTGTCCAGGGTGTCCAGACTTGTCCGCCTCTTGCCCACTGTGCGCTGGAGACCCCAAAAAGGGAATAAGCGTGTTGAAAAAATGAATGAATGATCGAATAACTTTCCAGTTCCAGCATGTTTTGTGGAAAACAATGGCTATAGGTTTTTTTGGCAGAGGCTATTGTTAAACAGTATTTAAATGGCGTTTAAGGGTTTAATAATAAACGTGTTTATGACATCCAGTTAAAAAGTTGTAGTATATTTAATTTACATAGGGCATATATTTTAGAAAACCACACTAGAAATTCCAATTCATGTGGGGAGCTACATAGGGAAGATACATAAATGTCATTGCTTGACTTAGCTACATTTTTGTTAAGGGTTGTTATTAGTACAAAAAATTTACTTAAAATTATTCACACATTCAAAAGGTTCTCTAAACCATTAAATTTAATTGAGTTTTCAGCAAAATGCTACAACTAGTCTTTTTTTGGAGTATTTTTTTTATACACACTCGAAATTTAAAATGCAGTCGAGCGGTCTAGATCTTTTGCTTTGTTTTAAATTCTACTACCCATCTAAAGAGTTTGAAATAGCCAATTAAGCTCAAACATAAATTGATTGCTCGATTCCCCATTATTTATCAGTTTATTTGCTCTGTACCTGTGGCCTCTCTTGGGGACAGCTAGCTTCGTGTTCATATTACCACTGGGGAATTAAACCAAATTTTGTTCTAGTTTTTTATTATTATTATTTAAAATGTTGCATGTTATGCATGAAAGTAATGTTGAGCCTCTCAAAATGTAGCCACAGAACTAGGTGAAGACTAACATATCTGATGATATAGCAAATCTTTCTTTGTTCTACAAGGAAGAACAGCGAGCTTCATGCCAGCCGTTAATGTGAAACAAACAAATTCCTCTGTAATCTCCCATCTCTTCCCATCTGAAGACTCTAACCAAGAAATGCCTGAGAACAGAAGTCTGTTTGGCCCTGTTGATTGGCTACAGTCCAGTGTAGTTTTCTTCAAGACTCAGTACTCACCTGTTCTGGCTCGATTCACCCAGACTCCTCTAACCCGGAACACTTCTGCATGGCATGGATTTGAGCTGTGTGTTCTCTTTCTAGGAGAGAGCTAATGTTGACGCTGAGCGGGAAGCTCTGGAGAGGCTTCAGGATGGGTACAATGAGTTGACACGCCAGCTTCATAACTGCCCTGAGTCTCTGAGGGAACAGTTACAGGACCAACTCAAGAGGGTCAGTGACCATCAGGAGCACCGGCACTTTCTCAACCGCTTTCTAATCATTTTCAAATGATCTCACACATTCCCTTTTTAGCTCTGTGGGGTTGACTATCCAACGTCTCCACCATGGGTAAACATAAGGCACTGGGTTTTATTATTAGACTTCTACTGGTAACACCATGTTTTAATAGGCGTTAGTTTAGCACTCAGAGACAGGGAGAAAGGGAGACACCGTGGTGCTCCGGGGTGAGAACAGATTTTTGTGTACTGGAGTTTCTTTTTTTGCATCTCTCCTTCCCAATATATTAATAACATTTAACATTTTACTAATCTATTAATGCAGAAACTAACGTAGAGTTGTTTTGTTAGGTTTGATTGGAATTAGATTCATTTCTTTCTCTAATCAGACTATCAGGTGAGTTAGCCCATAATCTGAGTTATCAGGTTAATTTGGATGCAAGCACATGTAGCGATGGCGGGAAATGAATTAGCTGTTGAAATTTCAGAAATAGGTGGTGAAATGATTCCTACTTAATTCAACACAGCGGTGTGATTGGCACATGCACCGGTGCATGCAGAGACATCTAAGGGTTAAATTGAGAAATATAAAAACGGGATTTAGTCTCAAGGTGATGGTACAAACTGATACAAGAAGCAGGGGATTCACCTCTCTGGAAACAGTTTGAACATTTTTCAATATGGCCGCCACCAAGAAAGCAAACTTAAAATTAAATTGTAATGCCTTGTCATTTGCTTTCTACTTATGAACCATTCAATTCTATCTCTATTGAATCAACTCAATGAATAATTATACAGTTTTTTTTTGTTGTTTTATGCATTCTGGAGCTGTTTTTATTCAATTATTTTATTTCTTTTTTTTTAGATCTGAACACATTTCTGCAGTTTTCTTTGAATTCATCACACATTTTTTCTCACATTTCAGGGATCTATTGTGGCCAACTTGAAAAATAGGTATAGGATTTTTAGGTAGCTCCCTGGTTTGTCCTGAAATAAAAAGGACACAGCAACATCTATGTCAAATGTTAGTTTGCAACACTGTCATAAATCTGATTCAGTAGTTTGATTGAAAATATAATAGCAAAAGGAAAAAAAAAAGATTTCACAGCGTTAAATAAAAATGCCACTTTTAACCATTTTGATAGAAGCAGCCTCCATGGATAGAACTCAGGCAGTGTTTTTGATGAGTAGCTTTTTTTTGTAGTCTGAAATATCCTGCGGGATGCCCGCGAGTGAAGTGATGCCATGAGTGCACTCAGCTTCAAGCTTTATGTGTCAGATTTGCTTAGAAAAATTCACAGCAGGGTTTTAACTATTGTCCTTGAGAACTACATGCACAATGACACATTTTCCTGGTGTTTTTCACAGAAATATTTCATTGTATTAGATAGTGTATTATTGATGAGTGTATTTTCCATCCAGGATTATCACTTATTTTGTAATAGAAGAAGCACATTTGTACAAAGATCCATTTAAATGACTGAAAATTATGGAAAGATACAGATACACTTATAGAGCTTAGTACTATCAAATACTCATAGTGATGTGTGTACATACAATCTTCTGGTTATTCCTCAAGGCTCCTGCAGAGCATTCCTGTCCTACATGAGAGACTTTTACCCTTGCAAAGACTGCAAAGTGTGATTGTTTATGTCTGGTTTCAGGAAGCTGATGCTCTTGAGGCTGCCACAAAGCAGTTTGAAGATCTTGAGTTCCAGCAGCTGGAGAAAGAGAGCAGTCTAGAGGAGGAGCGGGAGACCATCAGCCAACAACTAATGCAGGAGCGAGCTCAGTACCACAATAGTGTGGCAAAGAGGAAGGTAGATGTGCATGTATGCACACACATAACAAAACATGAAACAGCCAAGAGCATCCGGTGCTCATGTTCAAACTGTTGGTTTCAGGAAAAGGTTATGGCTCTGGAGAGCCAGGCGAGTCAGCTGGGAATCCAAGCAGCTCAGGAGTGTGAGAAACTAGCCAAGGACAGAACAGCCGCTGTGCAGATGCTACAGAAGGTAAAGCAGATAAAGCATTTCTCATTTGTTTCAACACAAACCAAAATCCCAAGAGAGTCTCAGGCCCATTTTTCATCCACAAGTTTTGTGTGTGTCCAACTTTCAGAGCTAGACCAAACCCATTGCAACAGATTCCTCAATGGGATTTACTCACATTGTTCAATTTGTTCACAAGACATGATAGTGACCTGAATGAAATTGATTGTGACTGCATTACGCAATTCCTTCTTTTATGTTGTTTAAAGTTAAGGGTACTATCGGAGTCCCAGAATTTAAGACCAGGAGGTCTTGGGATACTCTTTCGTGGCAGGCATCCAACAAGAACTAGCTCTAAACAAAAACACACCTACTTACCTATATTTAAAAACGCTTGGCCTAAGTTTTGTTTTATAAGAAAAAACATTTAAACAGAGAATTTTTTTTTACCGTGTCCTGTCCTGCTTAAAAGCAATCACATTGGAGAGTAAAAACTTTACTGAGTTGGACAGTTTTACTTTCTCCAGGGGAGTAAAACACCTGGTGTGGTGTTTTCTCCTCTGGATTGGAGCATTGAATGTGTGTAAATATTTATTAGTTGTGGTTCCCACGAGTCAGTTTACATCAGTTGTGTCTGGACAAGACGGCGTTGGACTGAAAGGTGTCGTGGATAAGGGATTGGGGAAAGGTGAGGGGGAAAGGTTCATGAGTGAAAAAGAAAGAAAAGAAGAAGAAAAGAGAAAAAAGAAATAAATAAATACTTACCGGAACATAACATATAAGTTCTAGTGACGTACTTGAGTTCTGAGAAAATTACTGAGGGCTAATAGTGATAATAATGTGATGGTCACAATTTCAAGATCCTGGGCAGATAGCCACTAATGCAAATATTATAAAAAGGGAAAACTGACTTTTGGCCCCCTGTCACTTCAACAGAAGTTCCAGTTTTGAGGTGTCCTCACATGAGTTTAGGCTTAGATCTTTGTGCTTTGGGAGTGTCCTGATCCAGAATATTAAAATGGGATGATGGATGAGTATACCAGCATGATAATGACCAAAAAACACAGCCAAAGTAGCAAAGGAGTGGTTCAAGAAGAAACTAATTATCGGCCTGGACAGTCTCCAGTCCGTAATCCCACAGAAAATTGTGAGCTAAAGGCTTTTATTTTTAAGATTTTTTCTTTATTATTTTAGAGACAAGAAAATACTCAAAATATATTGAAAATACTTTTATAGTTTTTCAGATTACATTTTGGGTTGATTCTAAGTGATTGAAATCACAATTTAAACTTCTTTAGGAATAATGTTTCAGGTTTTATTTTAATAAATTATTTTATATTTTACTTAAGTGTTTTTGAAATTACTGTTTCAGTTTTTTTCTGGGTTTTTATTTTTCAGGAGAAGGAAAGGCTGGCCAGTCTTGAGCGAAGATATCAGGGTTTAACTGGTGGAAAAGCATTCCCCAAAAGCCCCAACACTCTAAAAGAGGTAAGCAGGATTCTCAAAAAATTGCATTTAGGAAATTCTTCAGGAGATCTGCTAACTAGGTGATGCTTAAAATGACTGATATTATATTCATTGCACTGACGAAGCATTTTAGCCAGATGTTTCGTATCAGAATCAGCATGCCTTGTAACATCCCTTAGCAATTAGCTTAGTGAAACAGGAAATGAAATCTTTTAAACTCAGGATATTGTTTTACTCATAAACCTCCACCCAGGATATGCTTCACATCTGCGAGACTGACCTCTTAAACGACGATCCCCCCTTCTACTACCCTTTTCATGCTTCCTCATTTCATTCATATCCCATGGTGCCTCTTGAGGTAACTCAACCAACTTGATGCATGCAGCCTGTAGCGTCAAGAACTGCCAATGCTGACTAAACCTGAACTGAGAACATGTTGCTTTATTAAGCATGTTGCCTGCTGAGATTACCATAGATGATTTCGAAGGAATTCGGACAAAAGCATGTCCTAATCATAAATGTTAGTTGATTTACTTTGGACTTTTGAAAAGAATTCTATGTTAATTGAGCTTTACAAACTTTTATAGTCTGAACATGACAAAAAACTTTTTGTTAGGACATACGGCTGGAAATCTGTCATGTGTGACTCGATTGGCTAATGTGTCTTAGGAGTACTTGAAGCTCTCGGATGTTTATAAGATGTATGGGAGTGATTGTCATGACATCCAGCTCACCAGCGCTACCTCACAAGCCCTTGACATGGCTGTAACTGCCCCTTGTGAGGTATCAGTGATGCTCTCTTCTTTCTCATTTTTATTAACTTCATTTTTATTTCACGCTGCATGACATGTAGATTTTCCTGCTCCAACTTACACCATTTACATCACTATCGCCATTCATTGGGCATTGGAGAACACGCCCTGTATTAAAGAGTGCTGTTTGTCGTCAGGGATTATGTGTTAACGCATGGTATAACATAATATTATAGCTCAGTATATTACAGTACAAAAATGTCCCAGTACATTTTGAGTAGATATTGGGATTACTATTGGGATACATATTGGGATACTATTGGGAAATATTGGGATATATATACTCACCCAACGACATATGAAGAAAAAGATAAACAGAACAAAAGTATGGGAGTATTATTGCCTCAGGTAGATAAATGAATAGGTTTCTGATCTACAAATAAATGAGATGGGATACACAAAAATAAATCCTATTCACAAATATCTTTTCAAGAGTCACAAAAATAAATCAGATCCACAAATATCTTTTTGTTTCAATTTATTTGTGGATCTGTTACTCTCCATTTGTGGATCTCTTCAGCGTTGTGAATATTTTACAGCGCAAGGTTTGTGGATCTTGACTCAAATCTCCCATTTGATCCACAAATAGCTAAGCCCCGCCCACCTCCTGGTAAACCAATCAGATACAAAAATGATCTCTAATACTCAGAGCGTATCAAGTGTTGTACATCTGGAGCAGACGGCGAACTGCAACTAATTATCTTTTCTAAAACTTTTCTTGTTTTATTTAATATTGAGTGCATTACGCACATTTTTATTAAAAAAACAAAAACAAAGGAACATTTAAAAATATTATTAAACTTGCTCAGAGCACAAGAGATATCTTCGTTACATGCTCTCATTGTGCAAAGTGCTGCCCCCTAGTGGGTGGAGGATATTACACACTCATATAATTAATCATAAATAAGCATATTTTCATTTGTTTCCTTTTTTTTTCCTTTTGTTTTTAAGTACTGGTATACACATTGTGAGATGTATTGTGAGCAGAGTTTATCAATACAGCCCCATGCACTTCCCCACCAACCTTGAGTGTTAGAACTGCAATAAAAGGTTGGCATCAATACATCTGTTCCTGTAGTAAAGCAAATCCAGTAGCTACTGGATCTGTGTTGGCTCTACATGGAGGTGGTTGGGTGAGTGCTGAAGTGCTATAGAGGGGGTTTGGGCTGAGGTTTGGATTGTTTTGAGCTTTGAATATTAATGAATGGAAATACAACTTAATGTATGTTTTTTTGTCTGGAAACCCCCTTAAAATATGGTAAAAAAAACATTTCTGAAAAGTTAATTTTGCATAATACTGTTTCTTCTTTTCCCTGCTCTGCTCCTTCTGTCTCTGTCCATGTGTGATTTCTTCCTGGACTTTAGGACTACGTGACTGTTGGTCAGTTAAACCAGATTTATGGGATGCCAAAGGTGGAGTCCTCTCCCACCTCACCCATCCAATTACTGCGGCCTTTTCTCGCAGACTCCACCTTCCCCCTCCTTCCTTCTACTCATGGCTCCTCCCTCTCTCTCTCCTTAGAGGTGTGTCTCTTTTCCTCTCTGACTCATTCTGTCATTGAACCAATCTTTCATTTGCTCATTAACACTCTTCTCTCTCTCTCTCTCTGTCATTATTCCTCTACCTCACCTTCTCTCTCTTTCTCGTGGTGCCTCTGCTTCTGGGTGGTTGTATTAAGAATCACTGGGACTCTAGCAGGTCTCAGATGCCCGCTGTAGATTTCGAGCGCTGGTACCAGGAGGTGACAGCAGCTGGAGATGAGAGCCAGCTCTGTCCTCCTCCGCTGCCAGCCAAAACTTTCCCATCCATGTCACGGAGGCCAGCGCAGGTAACCCAGAAGCTCAGACCTTCTCCATGCTTTCTTCTTCTTCACATTTCCATGATTCATCGTCACAGGCCTCTTTTTAATTAAATGTCTCACTAATTTTGTTTTTATTTAGTTTGATGTTTGAAGAACCATCCTAACATTTGTTAAAGAATTGTTTCACTTTTAAACGTCAACTTTGCCTTTATCTAAATCGTGAAATCAATTAAATTAAATCTTAAAAATGTTTTTTTTTTCACAAAAGCAATTGTTTTGCTTTTATAAAATCGTTTATATTAAAAATTGCATGAATATTGTTATTGTTCATTAGCATTTAGTGTTTATTAATCTTTATTAATATTACCCCTTTGAATAATAATGTTTTCATTGAGGAAATACCAATACAGCAAGTAAATGCATAAAAATAATACACACTGTGGCGTCGTAAATTACTAAAAAGCCTAAAACATGAAATAACAGAGACTAATAGAAATTAAGGAAAGGGATCAGTGGAAGAGAAAGAAAAGACGGCACAAGTAAGAGGTGAAAATAAAAAAGCCAGCTCAAAAGTCAAAGTTTTAAAACAAAACAGGGTTGGGCATGATTCCAGCTGTAGCTAACTTTGGCTCATGAAATTAGTATCTAAACAAAAGAAAAGTTTACTCTGAGTAAACCTACTTATTTAAAAAGTTGACTTCCCTTTCATTTTAATCTTAAAATGTATGATTATAAGATATAAACAATCTAAAACAGCAGTTAATTAGTGATTTTTCCCTTTGAGCTGGTAAAAGGATAAATTGAGAAATTCCAGAATAGCATAAAACAAGCAAAAAATCCCATGTTCCTGAGATTTTAGTAAAGTAGAAACAGAAATAAATCATTATCACTCAATAGAAAACAATGGGTCTACTGACAAACCGAAAGCATGTAAAAAGCATATTTAAAATGATTGATATAATAATATTATGTATTAGTGATACAGAGTTGAAATACATATTATTGAAGTACTTAATTAAAGTACACATTTTTATAATTTACACGGGATAAATTCTCATGCATGGTGTGATCATGCTTGAGTCTTTTGTGATGTCCTAGCATTGCCAGACATTGTCTCAAGCTGTAATGAGTTGTTTTGTCCTGCAGGTGTTCCGCTCTCGATTGGACAGTGACTCAAGCCAATCATCACTGAGACCCAAAGTCAGTGCCGGTCTGTCTCCCACCTACACTACGGCTACTCTGGGACGCAACACTCCTGCCAGGGTAAAAGAGAGTCTATCTTCCATTCTCAACGAAACATCACTTTAACTGCAGTGCCATCAGTTCATCGGCTGATTCTTTCACTCCTCAACTCATGTTTTATTTGGTTTCCTCAGAGTCCTCTGATGGTAGCCAATAGTACGGGAAGTCTCCCACGCAACTTAGCCGCCACTCTGCAGGACATCGAGACCAAACGGCAGCTGGCACTTCAGCAGAAAGGTAATGATGGAAAATACACACAAGTCTAGAAACAAAAGGTTCACGTGGAGAAAGAGAGACCCCCAAAAAAATCTCATTATTTTTTATGTCTTTCTAAAACTCTTGTATTTTTCCTCATATTTGGACTGTACAAGGGATGCAGCTATTCCCTCTCTTTTACTTTTGTGTAGTATTCCTTTGAATCTTTGTTTTGGCCTGATTTGAACAGATCCAAACAAGCCGCATTTGCCCCGTCGTACAAGTACAAAGAAGCTCGAGGGTATGGCCAGATAAGGCTTTCTCCCCATAGTTTTCACAAATAATTTCTTAAACCCCTCTCCTTGTGTTATCACACTTTTAGTCCAAATGCAAATGCTTGAATGGATAAAATCGTTAAATCGTATTTTGTTTGCATGCTGTTTGGAAGAGTTGTTATTTAGATGTTAATTCAATATTTAATGAAGAACCATCTCTTGAGAGCCTTTAGAGTTTTAAGCTGTAATTAAAGTGACAGACAAATGATCAAACACCAGGATGTGAAAATTGTGAAACAAATGATTACGTGAAGCTCAGATCTTATTGCAACAACTTTGAGTTAAATCATTTACTGTTTGTGTTTTTCCACTATTTACCTCACAAAGTGAGTCAGATTCCTCTGCAGAGATTTGCTGTTGTTCAAAAGACTTTTGTGCTGTGATGAAGCTTTTTTAGTTCGATCTTCACGTCTGTTTGCAACCACTCGTCTAGCCCAAAATGATCCGATAAGAACTGAGGTTTTCTGGACTGAATAATTCAGATTCAAATGAGCTTGTTTAGTGTAATGGCCTTATCTTCAAGTCTGTAATCATGCTTTTCTTTTTTGAGATTGTACTATATGGTATTTGTTTTCTTTATGCTGCTGTCTGCTTGTGGCTGCTGTATTGCTTCTGACTATCCAGTTCCATGTCATCACGTTTTGTGATCTGTCATGTTCAGGTCAACAGGTGATCGAGGAGCAGCGCAGGCGTCTGGCCGAGTTGAAGCAGAAGGCTGCATTTGAGGCTCAGTGCCAGTGGGAGGCACTGCGGGGCTCTCAAACGCAGCTCCACCAACCTCTCCAGCTCACCGTGGTTGGACCCATGAACCACTCTATCCTGCACCACACGACACCCTCTGTTGGCGAGCAGCCGTATGACACGCTGAGTCTGGAGAGCTCAGACAGCATGGACACCAGCATATCCACCGGAAACAACTCAGCTTGCTCACCAGACAACATGTCCAGGTTCGACACTCCTCCTTTCTGTCCATTTAAATATGAAACAGTATATTTACAGTTCTGAGCAAAATTTGAGTTCAGTGTGAGAAAAATGGTATGTCCACACTTATTCTTAGATACATTTGATAGATACAGCAATACACTGTATTGCTCCAAACATCCAGGAGAATGTGGATTATGTTGAGATCAGGGGTCTGTGCAGCCATGGCATCACTTCCGGTGCTTCTTGTTCATCTTTGTGGTGAAGAACATTCTTAGAGGGCCACAGCAACCTTTTTTGAGATATTAACATATATACATTGATCTCTATAACCTGAACCATTCACTTTATTTTTTAGGACAACAAAAGGGTTTCTTTTTCAGTTTTTGGGTCGTTTTGTTTTAAAAGCAAAATTTCATTGCAGTACTCGCCCTAGAGTTTCCAAGACAATGCAATGTCTTATAATATGTTAATATACATGACAAACTATCCAATCACTGAGATGTCTCGCGAATGTGTTTGAACTGTACTAATTTTTTATTTATTCATACATGGAATGAATCTCCGTTTAAAGCATTTATCGAATGATTGATGAAGGGTATAGTGTGTGTTTGTTTGGAGAAAGGTGCAATCCAAAACCTGATCAAGAACCAATTTGTATTATCTCATGTTTATCTCACGTGTAGCAAAAACTATAAATATGCATAAGATTGGAGTCTAGTTGTATATTCTGTTCAAAATGAGCACTGGTTGATATCCACCTGTTTTATGTAAACCCATCTCGTAAAGTAACTCCATCAACAGCTTTTCAAAACTGAGGTGTGAAAGCACCCTACTGTGTCTCAAGGGGTGTTGCATGATGTATGAGCAGCTGCCTGTATTTCTCAGCATTAAGACCACCATTAATCCTGATCAAATCTCTAACTCCTTTTGCTTAAATGCAACCCCAAACTTAAAAACCCCCTTAGTTTGCCGAATATTTCAGCTCCCCAGATCCTGTTTTCATGCATACTTTCAGTCGCTTGGTCCTGTTGCCACATTAAAGGTATTGCATTTTGACAGCAACTCTTCCATGAAGACAACTTCTGGCCAGTTGTTTTCTCCCTCCAGGGTCTGAGCTGATTGCATTGCTGATCATTTTCTGTCTTTGAAGAGTAATAAGCTTGATGTATCTTTCCTTGGCCAACCACTGCATCATGATCCTCAACGATGTACTTGAACTTGAACGTCACATCTTGAAACCCCAGTCTGCTTGGGAATCTTTGCCATGAAAAGAAACTGTCTTTCGCAACCTCACCTTGGTAGCAAAATGATACCGCTCCAAGTTTTATGCCTCCTACACAGCTGTTTTTGTTGCAGTTCATGAATAGGTCTCAACCTGCCTGTTACATTGATGTTTATTAGCTCCTGTTTGTTGTAAATGGTTAATCGGGCACCTAACTATAATCCTACAAATCCACGACTCTGTGTACCTCTCCTGTACCTGTAATAATTGTTAATATTTCAGAAAACATTTGTACTCTAGTATTCTATTTACTGTATATATAATTTTACGAAGAAATCCAAAAATATCAAAGAAATTTCTGCAGCATGGATGAGCTTAAAATAGCTGCGTAAACTGAGAAACCATGAGGAAACTGAAACAAAGCAGAATTTCTATTTGTATAAGTTCAGTTCTTTTGTATTCATGTGGAGCTGCCTCAGATAAAGAGCATTTGTGCTGGATCCTGGTGGCTAAGGCAGCAGTGAATCAGAATGCAGCGCTCCTTCTTCACGCCTCTTCTGAAAAGCAAAGAACAAACACAACTCTTTGATGCCGGCAGGCGACTGCTCATTCTGCGCTTTCTGGGTTAACCAGCGGAGTGAAGACACGGCTCTCAACTCTGAGCTTGTTGCTGGGTTAAACGGGCTGCGTGGAAACAAGCGACCCGTCAACTTGTGCTTAACAGGGGCTGTCAGACACAAGGCACTGCGATCCTTTTTGCTGTCCGCTTATACAACTTTCACATCATGAGGGCGCATCATTGTGTCTGCTTTTAGAGCAATCCCTTAGACTTGTGGTCATCACCTTTAGAGGGTTTCACTGGTGTAGATCAGCCCAATCAGAGGGATGTTGGGAGCTGGTTGCCAGCAGGGGTGAGTAAAATTGAAAATTCAGTTCATGAGTGTGAACATGAATTGAATTGGTCATGCTGCAGAGCTTGTTAGAGTGCAATATGATCTGGAGCGACAGGAGGAAGACTGAATCTAATTATTATTCAGAGGAATGCAGAACAGTCTATCAACAGATTTTCCTCAGCACAGAAGCAAACAAACAAACTCGTAATTCCAATGGCCTCCTGTGTCTGTTGTCTCCAATTTCATTATTAGATTTTTTCGAGAAATTAGCAGAGATAAAGAGACCAATACTTGTTCTCTGTCTCATACAATAACTCTATAGAAATGGTTCTAAATTTAAGCTTTATAAACAATTATAGAGTTAAAATATTCAAGTATATATTACTCAATTAATTGCAATCTGTCTTGTTTTGGACATCTGTAATCCTGATCCATCAAAAATGATGAGTTCTACAGCTGAATTCATTTCCCACAATCCACTTCCTTCCACAATCTCATCACCAGACACTAACAGGTTCTGATCACAATTTCTGTCAGTTGCCCCCTTTTCAACTATTGTCTGGTGCTATGCTCTTAAGATTCTGCTCAAGCCTTTTCCCTCATCTTTGACTGTTCTTGTCTGGATTTCCTTTGTTTTGTGAGGACACAATATATTGAGAGGAATCTAGCTACATTTTTTTCTTTTTGAATAAATACCCAATTTGGTTGAGTTTTGCAGTAGATTTTATTAGGTGTGTGTGCCAGTCACACTGACCGTTTCGAATTAAGTAGGAATGATGCGACCCAGCTATTGTTTAATTTTTATTTCAAATCTAATGTGTAGGTTTCAAAAAGGTTAGTAGTTTTTATATTTGGGGTTTTAAATGAACATTACAAGAGTTATGGCATATTTTTTTCATATCTTGGGTTTGGGGGGAGGGGGGGGTTATGGATTTTTAATTTATCTCAACATTTTCGATATTTTTTTATACTTTTGTTATAAAACATGAAAGCAGTTTGTTGTCAAAATTTGAGCTTTTCGCGGTAAAATATGACATTTAATTCTTAGAATTGTATTTTTTGTTGTGGAATTATTGTCTCATGTCATAAAAAAAATAATGTACAAATAATTTCACTTCCTTTTACTTAAATTATTCAAATCAGCTTTTTAACACATGAAACTAATATTAATATTACCCAAATAACCTACTTTTCACCTAAATTGCAACCATTGATAAAATAATAACATTATAATAAAATAAATATATAAATATTGATTAAAAATTAAAATTGAATGTTATACTTTTTCATAATTTCTAATATTCTGCATAAAAAAACAATTTGTATTGTATTATATATTATACATATAATATATTATCTACTATATTATATATAATATATAACACAATACAAATCCACGTTTTCATGGTGAATAATCTTCACATTTTATTCATTTTATTTTTATCAATATTATTATTGAAACTAATTGAATTGGGTCAACATTTGTCCTTAAAATTTTAATTCTAAATGTCTAATTAATAAAAACAAGTCCACGGCCACAAATTGTTGTGCATTTCTCTGAAAGCGTTTTAATTGAGAAATAAATCATGTTAATTTCAAACCCTCCAGGGGAAATTGTGACGTTTCTGACTTACATATTTTCTAAAGTTGAAGATTCATCCAGGGAAACATGTGAAGATTCAGTAAACAAAAGCGAGTGCGTGGACAACACAAGAACAAGCTCCACCATTCCCCCTTCAGCTATTTCTCTCTCAGGAGAGAGTTTGTTTTCTTGATATCTTCTCAAGCACTTTGTTTACTCGCATCTCTATAAAGCTTCCAGCTAGTCTGGGATTCTTCTCCAGAGTAATCCACTACACTCGTTCTTTACAGATGGTTTACACTCCATATGTGCTTCATATCATGCTTCACGGCAGATTTTCGCGCTTGTGCTGTATGTGTATTACAGTTTTATTTTTATATATGACGAAATGTTTCGTAACAGTCCTCTGAGTCTCAATGCTGCTGGTCTCAATTCCATCATTGATGACCGGCAGGCACAACCTTAAAATGCTTGCGAAACCCCGGCTTTTGAAATGAGGCTTCAAACATGTACAGTCAATTCCCGATTCGGTATAAAGTATTTAATGCAGAGTGAGACTGATCTCTAGTCTACTTCACAGTGCCAGCGGCATGGAGGCGCTAAAGATCGAAGAGATGGAGAAGATGCTGAAGGAGGCTCAGCTAGAGAAAGCTCGACTCATCGAGTCCAGGGTGAGTTGAGCTTCGATTGTTAATCAATATGTAATGATCTCTGTCTCAGTTATGACTAATAAGCCTCTGCTCACTGTGGGACTACAGGAGCGCGAGACTCAGGCTCGTAAAGTCCTTCTGGATGAGGAGAGGAGAAGAAGAGAGGAGGCTGAGAAGAGACTACAGGAAGAGACGCTCCACAGACAGCAGCTCATCGACAGAGAGGTCAAGATGAGAGACAGACACTTCTCCCAGGTGAGTACTGGCCAGTTGTTACATGAGATTCATTCATTCATTTTCCCTTATTCCCTTTTGGGGTCACGGGGGTCTGCCGGCACCTATCTCCAGCGCACACTGGGCGAGAGGTCAGGGTACACCCTCGCAGGGCAACATACACTGACACATTACATTAACGCATGTTTTTGGGATTGTGGGAGAAACCCACGCAAGCACAGGGAGAACATGCAAACTCATTCCAGGAAGGTCACCGGCGAGCCTCGAACCGACAACACTCTAACTGGAATGCCACAGTGCTACCCACTGCGCCTCTGTGCCGTCCTACATGAGATTCAAAATGCCAATTAACGTAATAATTTGGTTACAATCACTATTGGTTCCCATTCTCTGATTGAAACATTTTGTTCCAAGTGTTGACAAATGTTGTTTTGGTTTTGGACACTTTTTATTGTTACCACATCACTTCAGAGGTTTGTCTTAATTTGTATGATGCAGCTGAAATAGTTATTTTGAAAAACAAACTTCATGCAAAATCACTTCAAATATCTCCAACAACTGGTCCCAACTCACACGAGCGTGTTTCTTCATATACATTTATTTCTATTTCTCTGTTTAGAATCACTAAACCAGGGGCGCTCACACTTTTTCAGCTTGCGAGCTACTTTTAAAATGACTTAGTCAAAGTGATCTACCCGCTACAAAAATGTAAAACATCAATCAATCAACAAACAATTATTTTCAACTTTATTGAGAATTTACAAAACACACATAATAATGAATTATTTACATTTTTTGTAATAATGTGAGTTTAATTTGATTACTTGCACTGAATCGAATCATTAGAACAGATGTGTGTGATATGAATTGATTGTAATAGAGTGATTTTTATTGGAGCAATTGAGCTTTGATCCAAATAATCAAGAATAAAAATGATGCTCTAATAAATTTTTCACATTTTTATTGAAACTGAGTCGTGCAGTACAATATACAGGTGAGGAGTGGCGTGTTGCTTGATTTTGGGTGTAATAGAGCAATTTAGAATGAAGTTATGAAGCATATTCTGGGTAAAACATATTTTGGATCTGGTAATTTGCAGACGGTCCCTAAGTGATTCCATGTCAGCGGGTCGCTCATAGAC